>OY720441.1:253813996-253925209 GCA_963082915.1 Dolichopus griseipennis | reverse complement strand
GGTGGTTCTGTACCCCTCTCAGACCTCCCAAGTTTTAAAGGCTTATAATAGAAATTACTAAAAATAGTTACTTAAAATTAGGATAGACCGTTCAAATTGTGTACAAGGGTTAACTAGTACTATAAGTACAGCGCGGACTATATAAGGGTGAAATCAGCCCAACGGTTCGGATTCCGGACCTTTTAATCGATGTCAAGGCTAAGGAACATATATAAAAAATCACGATAACTCAACAACTAATGAGGCTATCTTCATGAAATTTGTGCTGTAGGTTATTGGCAGCGAAACTACGGCGGTGATTACGTACGGTGAGGATTGGACAATGGGTTCGGAACTTAGAACTTTTTGATCGAATTTAGGCCAAACGAGCATAATTCCGAAACCAATGAAGATAGAACCTCCAAATTTGGTATCAGGGTGTCCCTTCCTATTTCGTAAGTGTCTTTGAAATTTGGGCCCCATTGGAGTAGTGGGTCGGGGACCAGCCACTCAGTTCTTAGGCCCTTAAAGCATATTTTCGAAATTAATAAAGATAGTAACTTGAAACAAATGTAGAAGCTTCCAATTTGCCACAAGGGTGTTCTTTACTATTTCTTGCGTGCCCCCCTAATTTAGGATCAATTGGAGTGGTGGTTCAAAACCTCTCTTAGACCTCCCAATGTGTAAAAGCTTATCATCGAAATTAATAAAACTAGTAACTTAAAATTAAGATAGAGCGTTCCAATTGTGTACAAGGGTTAACTAGTATTGAGAGTATGACGGGAACTGCATATGGGCAAAATCGTAACATGGTTTCGGGTCCTGGAACCCTTGAAAAGTTCAAGGACTAACAAACATATATCTTACAAACACCATAACTCAAAAAATAATGCCGGTATTTTGATGAAATTTAACAGTAGGTTACTAGTAATGAAAGTACCATGGGAATTGGTTGTGGTCGAGTTTAATTTTGAAGCCAAAGAATATATTTCCTATGTCCTATGTGTCTCCGAAATCTAGACTTAATTGTAGTGGTTCAGCTATGTTCAAAGGTACTTGCTGCATTTATGTAAAATTTATTTTTATATTTAAATGAATTATATGAAAAGGTGTAAATTTTTAATTGTATTTTAGAAATACATTTATTGCATATTTTGCGTTTATAAGCTTTTCTATTAGGTATATAAACTAACCATTTAAAATAATTGCAATTTTTAAAATTTGGATTAATAAATATATTATGCTTTGATTATCTTTTTATCACAAAATTTAATAATTAGAATTTTTTCATTTTGTAATTGAATTGGAATAAATATATTTTCATTTATTTCAAGTTTGTTTGTTTTTTAATATTTTTAAATAGATAAATTAGTAAGAATTTGTAGTATTTTTTAATAGATAGTGTAATTAGAAAATGTTTTTAGTATTATACAGTTAATTTGGTTAGCTATGTCTTACGATCAAATTAATAACAGCTTCTATGGTGTTAAAATGACTTATGGATATATCCTTAAATTTGAACCAATTAGGTGTAGGGTATTTCTAAGTCGGTTGCACCGACTGACTGTTTCTTTACTTGTTTATTAAAATAAAAATTTTCTTTTTAAATTCTTACTATTGATAAATGTTACTATTTTTGATTTTTTTATACCCTAGACCTATAGAATAGGTAAAGGGGTATTTTAACTTTGGTATGGTGTTTGTAGTCACCTAAAGGAAGCAAGCTAGATGTGGAAAAGTTTATATTTTTGTGATCAGCGTGACCTCCTGAGTCGATATAGACATGTCCGTCTGTCCGTCCGTCCGTAGGCGCGATAACACAAAAAATAATGGAGCTATCTTGATGAAATTTTAATTGTAGGTTACTAGGACTGAAAGTACGGCGGGGATTGCATATAGGCGAAATCGGCCCATGGGTTCGGATTCTGGACCTTTTAATCGGTCCAAGGGTTAACGAACATATATAAAAAATCACGATAACTCAACAACTAATGACGCTATCTTCATCAAATTTGTGCTGTAGGTTACTAGTAATGAACCTACTTTGGGGATTGCGTAAGTTCGGGATTGGACCATGGGTTCGGATTCTAGAACTTTTTGATCGAGTTTAGGCCAAACGAGCATAATTCCGAAACCAATGATGATAGAACCTCCAAATTTGGTATCAAGGTGTCCCTTCCTATTTCCTAAGTGTCTTGGAAATTTGGGCCCTAATTTTGAATCAATTGGAGTGGTGGTTCAGTACCCCTCTTAGACCTCCCAAGTTTTAAAAGCTTATAATCGAAATTACTAAAAATAGTAACTTAAAATTATGATAGAAAGTTCCAATTGTGTACAAGGGTTAACTAGTATTGAAAGTATTACGTGGACTGCATATTGGTGAAATTGTACCATGGTTTCGGATCCTGGAACCTTTAAAAAGTTCAAGAGCTAACAAACATATATCTTAAAAACACCATAACTCAAAAAATAATGCCGATATTTTGATGAAATTTAAACTCTAGGTTACAAGTAATGAAAGTACCATGGGAATTGGTTCTGGTCGAGTTTAATTTCGAAGCCAAAGAATATATTTCCTATTTCCTATGTGTCCCCGAAAGTTAGACTTAATTGTATTGGTTCAGCTATGTTCAAAGGTATTTGCTGCATTTATGTAAAACTTATTTATAGTCTAAATTTGTAATTGTATTTTAGAAATACATTTATTGCATATTTTGCTTTTATAAGCTTTTCTATTAGGTATATAAACTAACCATTTAAAATAATTGCTATTTTGAAAAATTTAGATTATTAAATATATTCGAATATATTCGAATCGTTTTCAACCTTCGTCGTGATAACACCGGTTTCGGTGAAATTTAATCTTTTTTAAAAATTTTTTCAAAATTATATTGTTAACTTTTGTTTCTTTCTTTTAAACTTAAATTAATTTCTTAAAATTTTCTTCAATTTTTCTAACTTATCTAAATTTAAATTTATTTGTGGTGGTTCTAATAATTAGTTTTTTTTTTTTTTGTTTTGTGTGAATTTGTTTGGACCACATTGCCGCATTTTCAATGGCGGCATTTCATAGATAAGTATTATTTTTATACCCGTGCATACATATATGAACATCGGGTATATTAAAATTACTCCTCCGTTTGTAACGCATCGATATATAAGAGCTAGATATAGTGTCAAGGGTACGTATCGAATCAGTATCGAAAAGTGAATCGATCTAGCTATGTGTGTCCGTCCGTCCGTCAGCACGATAACTCAAAAACTATAAGAGATAGAGTTCTGAAACTTTCACAAAGTAATTTTTAGACAATTTGTAGGTTCCCTATTGTTTTTGGTTAAAATCGGACCAAGGCTTCGGGGAGCTGCCATACAACTTTTTTGCACCAATGTGAATTTCTTCAAAACTAATTATACTACGGTGATGAAAATTACACACGGTTAGTTTTATAATGACTCCGGCACTTATATGAAGTTTCAAAATGTTAGGGCTCCATTTTCGGGGGGCTGCCATACAACTTCTTTGCACCAATATGAATTTCTTGAAAACTAATTATACTACGAGGGTGAAAATTACACACGGTTAGTTCTATAATGAATCGAGCACTTATATGAAGTTTCAAAATGTTAGGGCCCCATTTTCGGGGGGGCTGCCATACAACTTATTTGCACCAATATAAATTTCTTCAAAACTAATTATACTACGAGGCTGAAAATTACACACGGTTAGTTATATAATGAATCGCGCACTTATATGAAGTTTCAAAATGTTAGGGCCTCATTTTGGGGGGCTGCCATACAAAGTTTTCGATTCAATAACTGTGAATCTAATGAAGCTACAAGGTTAAAATTAAAATTGGGCAGGTAAAGTAATAGGGCAAGTTACTTGGCAAAGTTGGACATCACTCGGACCATCGGACTTTTAGGGTGGGCCAATTTTTTTTTTTTTTGTTTTTTTTTTGTTTTTTTTTTTTTTAACCTAAAGTTATGCGACAATGAATGAAAATTTTGTTTTTTGTTTTGAGATTTTTTTTTTGTTAATTTAATTTTTTTTTACGTCAAAATTATGGGGTAATGAGTTAAATGTATAAGGGAAGTAAATTATGGTTTATTTTATACACCATAGTGGGTATGTATGCACGGGTATCTAAAAGTTGACAAGGGCAACTATAATCTTCCTCGTTTTAAATTTATTTGATTTATTAATTTTTAACTATAGAACAATTTTACATTCACTAAATTCTTTTTTCTTTTTTTTTTTTTTTACTTTTATTATTATAATTTTTTTTTTAAATTTTAAATTTTTCTTTCTTTTATTAATTAATTAATAATAAATTTTTTTTTTTTTTTAGTTTCTTTTTTATATAAAAATATTCAAATATTTTAAAATTCACGTCACGCGCCGGTTTGTTTTGTTTACATTAAACTAAATTAAAATAATTATTTTTTTTTTTTGGAAGTAATACTTCTTTTAATCTTCCCCTAGTGGTAAACAAAACAATATTTCCATCTCTCTCCCTCCCGTTGATAGATGTTAATGTTTTTAATAACTATAATAACTCTCTCCACTCTCAATATACCATCATAAAAACACCGTAACTTAATTAATAAATTTTGATGGTATATGTCTAATAATTTTTTAAATTTCTATTTTGTTTTTGTATTTTATTTTTAAATATTACCACAATTACAAAGGTTTATTTTTAATTAGATGTAATTGTGTATTTGTTTTATTTTGTTTGAGTTTTTGGTTGTACCTACTACAATAAGGGCACATATAGTTTCTATATAGATTCTATATCGTGCAAGTTAAAAACTGTTGACGTAGTTAAAAACCATTTTCTCACTCGAAATAAGACTTTTAAATTTTAAACTTTAAATTTTTTTGTAAATTTTATTTTCTTTTTTTTTCAAAAGGTGTTGTCGATAGGTTGATAAAATCGTACATAAATAAGCAGTTTTGTTTTTTTTTTCTCTTTCTAATTTCTAGCAAAATTATCAACTTTAACCTCAATTTTTGTAATATTCGCGGTTTGCAAACGAACTTCCGTTGAAGGTCATCTTAATTTAACTAAACCAGCAATCCTTGCTCTATGTGAAACGCAAGTTAGTAGCCACAATGTTAACTTCGAAATTAACGGCTACTTACTCATTTCACACTTCGTTCCCAAAAGAGGCATCGCCATCTACATAAAAAAAGACATTGCTTTTAACACTCTTGACAAATATAAATCTTCAAGCCCAACTTTCAATTACGTTTGGGTCAAAATCCATGTTGAAAAGCATGTTATACATTTCTGTTTTCTATACAGATCACCCAATTCAAGTGAACAAGAAACTGTTATGGAAATTGAAAACCTTTCAAACCAGATCAACGAAATTCTCGATTGTTTTCCTGAGACCGAAATTGTTCTGGCGGGGGATTTTAATGTTCATAAAAAGACTGGCTTCACTTTTCCAGTACCTCTTCTCCGAGTCAAAACTCGATTGGGAAACAAGTTGAATTATTTTCAACTCTATTCCACCTTTCTCAACTTGTCAAAAATCTCACTAGAATCCCTGACCGTGCTGATCAAGAAGGTCACCTCTTGGATCTGTTTCTAACCACACACCCTGAAAAGTATGTGGTTTCAGTTGGTTGCCCCCTGCGGGGCTCTGATCACTGTTTGGTCAATACAAGCTTCCGGGCAGGCTCAGTGTCCAATCAAAGGTCCCTTCCACAAAACCTTTGATTGGTCACTGTGCTTCCGTGGTAGGAATGTTGACTTTGCTGCAAATGCGATTAGTGAAACTATTCTACTTGGAATGAGATTATTTATACCTCACTCCATGAAATCTATCAAACGGAAACCCAAAACTTGGTTTAATCGCATTTGTAAAGAAGCCATTCTAAAAAAAGAGGAGGCCTTCAAAAAGTACCGGGACAGTGGTTTAGAGGCTCACAGGACCAACTATATAGTGGTTCGGAACAGATGTAAGAGAGTTAACAACAAGCAAAAATTCTTGTTCAACCAAAAGTTGAAACGAAAACTCATATACATGCCAAAGAATAGCAAGTCCTTTTGGACTTTTGCAAAAAATCTAAAAGAGGACAATAGCGGGTCTTCTTTTCCTCCACTTGTTGATATAAACAACCACATCGTATCAGATTCAAAAGAAAAAGCGAATTTGTTTGGCAAACAGTTCGCTTCTAACTCATCACTGCCACAGTCAACTCAAAGCCCCCCATCTATTCCAGAAGTTGGCTGCTCCTTTGGTAGAATATACTTTAGGACGCGAGCAGTGATGAAAATCTTGAAGAATCTTGATACAAGAAAGTCAACCGGTCCGGACGGTATTACAACTGCCGTCATCAAAAACACATATACTTCCATTTCAAAACCTCTGCACAACCTTTTCCATCTTTCCTTCACTTCGGGTATTCATCCTACCCAATGGAAGGTTGCTCATGTTTTTCCAATTCCTAAAAAAGGCGATAAAAGCGATCCCTCTAACTACCGACCTATTGCTATTACTTCGGTCCTATCCAAAGTAATGGAAAAAGTTATAAATTATAAGCTTTTGAAATATCTAGATCGTAAAGGTTTGCTTCATGATCGACAATACGGGTTCAGAGCCCGTCGTTCAACTGGTGATCTCATGACTTAGCTGTGCGAAAAGCTCAATATCAGTCTTCACCACTCTGGTGAGTCTGATGTTGTGGCCTTGGATATTTCTAAAGCTTTCGATCGAGTTTGGCATAATGCTTTATTGGCAAAATGCAAGGCTTTAGGTCTAGGTAGGGTTTTTGTTAAATGGATTGGAGATTTCCTTTCGAATCGCACGATTAGTGTTCTTATCGATGGATATTCATCCAAAGATTTTAAAATAAATGCTGATGTCCCTCAGGGATCTGTTTTATCCCCCAGCCTTTTTCTAATATTTATAAATGACCTACTATCAATAACCTCCAATTCAATGCATAGCTACGCAGACGACAGTACCCTTGTTGCTTCCTATGAATTTCATAGCCGCTGTAACATTAATCATCAGATTCACTCAACAGCAAAAAATTTCACTATAAGTGAATTAAACAAAGATTTAATTAAAATTCAAAAATGGGATGAAATCAACAGAGTTGACTTCAACACCAAAAAAACCCAATGCTGTCTAGTCTCGCGAAAAATAGCAACAACTATTCCAAACCTTTCTTTTCAAGGAGAGGCTTTGCAGCATACGGAAGACTTAAACATTTTGGGGATTGAGCTAAACCAAAAATTGACTTGGTCAAATCATATTTTTGGAGTAGCTAAGGACGCTGCTAAATGTTTGGGTTTCTTGTATCGATGCAAAACTTACTTCTCATCCTCTGATCTCCTCAATATCTATAAAACTTATATTAGGCCGAAAATGGAGTATAATGCACATATTTGGGCTGGTGCTCCCATTACGGCGCTGGGATATCTCGATAAAGTGCAAAACAGAGCTATTCGTCTTTTAAATGATCCCAGTGTTACCTCAACGCTCACTCCACTTAGCCATCGCCACACTGTTGGGTCACTGACCTTGTTTTATAGATATCTTGTAGGGACTAACACCTGTTCTAAGGAAATCAAACAACTTATGCCTCCATTCAAGATTTTCCAACGGGAAACAAGGAGATCAACAGATGCTCATCCCTACACAGTTGAACTAGCTAGATGGCGTAACACGGCTTATGGAAATTCGTTTGTCATGCGCTCTTCTCGTTTATGGAACCATATTCCATCAAATGTGTTCCCCAAAGTTGATAATGTACATATGTACGATTTGAACAAATTTAAGAAGAACATTAACATCTTTCTTCTAAATATCCCATCCAATTTTCCCCATCCCCCATAATCCAAATATTCCAAATAACTTCCACCATAATCCTAAATCCTTCCTTATCCTCATCCCTGTAACCAAACTGTACATTTGTATTACAGGTTCCCTCCTAAAGTTTGGTTCAAAAAGGGTGTGGTTTTAGTGTGTTAAAATCATACACTACCCAAAGAAACACCGCATAGTTTCAATGGGTGGCTTTCGAGCTTTCCATTCCCTCGTAAAAAAAAAAAAAAAAAAAATATTATGCTTTATTTTATTATCTTTTTATCACAAAATTTAATAATAAAAATTTTTTCATTTAGTAATTGAATTGGAATAAATATATTTTCATTTATTTCAAGTTTTTTTGTTTTTTTCATAGTATTTTTCAATAGATAAATTAGTAAGAATTTGTAATATTTTTTAATAGATAGTGTAATTAGAAAATGTTTTTAGTATTATAAAGTTAATTTGGTTAGCTATGTATTACGATCAAATTAATAACAGCTTTTATGGAGTTAAAATGACTTATGGATATGTCCTTAAATTTTTTATTTTTATTTTTTTTTTATTTTTTTTTTATTTTTATTTATTTATTTCAGATCTCAAAAGAGCTAATATAGCTCGTACAGAGTTTTATAATTCATAAAGAAAATAAATTTGTAAATCAAAACCTATTATAATTATATACATAAATTATGTACATAAATTCTTTTTTTTTTTTTTTTTTTTTTTTTTTAATTCAAAATACAGTGATAATTCAATAATAAAATGCAATAAAAAATTAATCCTACTAACTACATTAATTCACTAACAAAATTATTGTCGCTAATCATATCTAAGAGCCAATGAAATAGAAAGAAATGCAAAATATACAGAAAAAAATAAAAATAGAAACTTAAAAATTAAAAATTATTAAGAGTGAAACTAAAAAAAAGAACATTATATTAAAAATTCATAATTAAAGTCAAAACACAAAATTGATACCTACTAAGAAACAATGTAGTCTTTTTGTTTTTTTTTTTTTTTTTTTTTTTTTTTTTTTTTAAATAATTTTTTTTTTTTTATTTATTTACTTAAAGTTAACTGTTACTACTATTCGAAAAACAACTTAAAAAGTAACTATTGACATTGGTTTTAAATTTCACAAAGTTATTTATTTGTTTAAGTTCTGCTGGCAAATCATTATAGATCGCATAAGCCTTGTTGTATATTGTATCTTGTTTATTAAATCTCATTTTAGACGATGTAATATGTATTTTCTCAGCATTTCTGGTTCTATATTTATGTACTTCAAAAATACAGACTGAATTTGACATTTGTGTTAATGTTGTTAGCACACATAGCATGAACATGCATTGCCAGCTTACTTTTAATCAATTGATTTATAGGTAGAATATTATTCTCAATATGGATCTGTTGAGTTGCCGTTCTAGTTTTATAACCAAATAAATTTTTTATGGCTTTGTTTTGAACAGTTTGAATTAGTTTAATGTACTTGTTACACACATTTCCCCATAAATGTATACCATACGTAACTGTTGCTTGAAACATACTGAAGTATAATGAACGCTTTAGTTTATGTGGGACTCTATTTCTAATTAATTTAAATAAACCTGCAGACTTTCTGGCCTTAGTTAGTTGTTCTCTAATTTGTTGCTCCCAAGTAAGATTTTCATCTATAATAACACCCAAGTATTTATAGCATCTCACTAAATCTAAGTCATAACAGCCAATTTTGATATGAAGCATATCAGTTACTTTCCTCTTGAATATTATATATTTAGTTTTATTTGTATTTAGAGTGAGCTTGTGTTGATTCATCCATTCCTGAATTAATACTAGATCTATGTTAATTGCTTCTTCTAGTCTCTTGCAAGGAGTTTCAGCATATACTATAGCCAGATCATCTGTATACATACACGGCTTTCCATTTAGCTTTAAATTACTTGTATAACACCAAAGTCATTTTTCTCCAGGCCACTGGTCACACCATCACATTCAGCATACTGATTTCTCTGAGAAAGGTAACTTTTGAACCATTTGAATTCATTACCTTTTATGCCATGTTCGAATAGAATTCTAAGTAATAATTTCCTGTCAACACTGTCAAAAGCTTTTTGAACATCGAAGAAAACAGCTGCAACTTTATTCCGTTTGTCAATTGAGGATTGAATATCGCTAATCACATCAAATAGAGCAGCTTGAGTGCTAGATGTTCTTATAAAACCATATTGTTGTTGTTTGTTTAATTTGTTTTTATATAAATAATCCGTAAGTTGGTTGTTGACTACGGTCTCCACAATTTTGCAAAATACTGATGATATAGCAATAGGTCTATAATTATTGAAATCAGAAGTATTTCCTGATTTTTTATAAACTGGAATAATTTTACTGAATTTAATACATTGCGGAACTACTGCTTGGGTTAATGAATAATTAATAAGTTTCGTTAAATTATTAGTCAGTTCATTTTTACATATTTTGATTATGTGTGGTGAAATTTGGTCCTGACCTGCTGCATACGTGTCTGATAACCCATTTATTAGTTTTAAACACTCTTTTGGGTTAATAGTTCTAAACTTAAATTCTGAAGATGTTCTAGTTTTTGGTACATATACTATGTTATTAAATTTACCAGCCATTTTTTCACCTATGTTTGCATAGAATTCATTAAAGCTGTTGATTTTATCATATTTTTTGACTTTATTTAGTTCACAGCTTGCAAAAAAATCATTTTCTTTTTTGTTTTTACAGCATAAAATATTTTTAATGTATTTCCAGTTTTTCTTAGGATAATTTTCAGCTTTTTGGAATTGCATTTCATCATATAACTTCCTTTTTTTTCTTTTCAAACTTGTTGTTAAGTTTAACCAGTATTTATATTTGTTATACCCGTATGACTATATAGTCATTATACCCGTAAAGGGTATAATAAATTTGCCATTACGTTTGGGACGCAGAGAAGGAGGGGGGGTAGATATAGACTCAAGTGTATGAATCGGATCAGAATCGAAAAATAAATCGATTTAGCGATGTATGTCTGTCCGTCCTTCCGTCTGTCCATCCGTCCGTCCGCACGATAACTCAAAAACTAAAGGAGCTAGAATCTTGAAATTTTCGCAAATTCATTTTTTTCCAATAGCCGTCATCGCTATTTAAATCCAGCGATTTTGGTCCATGGGTTCGGGTAGCTGCCATACAACTTCTTTTTTTATATGAGTATTTCTCTGTACCTATTACAGCTGCGTGTCTGAAATTTTCCCAAAAGTAGTTTAGTTTTATGGCCAAAGTTTCTGCAAAATCTGGTTGGTCTACTGCAGTGGGTTCAAGTAGCTGCCATACAACTTCTTATTTTATATGAGCATTACTCTCCACCTAATGAAGCTGGGTATCTGAAATTTTGCCAAAAATAGTTTAGTGTAATGGCCAAAGTTACAGAAAAATTTGGTTGGTCTACTGCAGACGGTTCGAGTAGCTGCCATACAACTCCTTCTTTTATTTGCGTATTCCACTACACTTAATAAAGCTGTATGTTTGAAATTTTGCCAAAAGCAGTTTAGTTTTATGGCCAAAGTTTCTGCAAAATTTGGTTGGTCTAAAGCAGAGGGTTTGACTAGCTGCCATACAACTCCTTCTTTTATATGAGCAGTAAACTACACCTAATAAAGCTGTATGTTTGAAATTTTAAGTAAAATAATTAACCCGATGATATAATGTATATGTTACGGTCATACGGGTATCCCAGAGTTGACACAGTCTACTCTACTACACTCTTCCTCGTTTTTAATTAAAGGTGAGTTACTATTTTCCGCATATTTTTTGTACCAGTAATTTTTTGTTTCAATCGCTTTGGCACACTCATTGTCAATCCAGGGTGCAGAAAATTTACTATGTTTTCTATTAACTTTCTTCACAACGGTAGCACTATTTACTGCATTTTGACAATTAATTACAAGTTCTTTTGCTAGTTGATTAACATCAGTTGTAGCAGTGACATAATTATTTAATTTTTTTTTAAGGTACTCGTAGTTTGTTTTTTTGATTGACAGCTTAGCAGAAGACTTTTGTTTATTTTTTAAATAAATATCATTCACTTCCACAAACATTCCTAAATGATCGGATAAATCATGATGGATTAAGGAAATTGCAATTTTGGATTCTGGATTTTTTTTAATAACATGATCAAGGCATGTACTGGAATCAGGCCTGGTAATTTCATCACTGCATATAGTGTATCCATTCGTCTCAATTGTTGTTAACTACTTTTGCACACTTAGATCAGCTAAATTTCTAATATTAAAATTCAAATCACCCATAATGATACTATTTCTATTTTTAATGTTTTCTAGGTGTGAATGCAGTTTTACCAGAAATTTGTTAATATGTAGTAGCGATGTTTCAGGTGGTCTGTATATAGTTGTGAAGCTGAATTTATTATTTTTATCAGTGATTTCAATGTTAATAAAACTATTGAATTCATCACAATAAATTTCATTAGTGTTATATTTTAAATTATTGTGTATAAATAAAGCAGCACCTCCTCCACGTCTATTGTTTCTGCAAGAGAATAAATTATTATAGTTTTTTATTTTAGTATATTGGCATTCACAATCCATTATCCAGGCTTCCGTAATTGCAATTATACTAAGTGTTTAATTTTATCTAATATGTGAGCTATGTCGTCAGTTTTGTGTTTAAGACTTCGAGCGTTAAAGTATAATATTTTTAGTGACTCTTTGTTTATAATATTTATATCATCAAAATTAAAGATGTTTGTTTTAACATGGGTATTTGATGGTAAATCAAGTGCTATATTATTCAACATATAAGTTTTCTTCTTGTAGAATACGTATTATTTTACTTTTTTCAGTTTTTCTAATAAACAGTTTGCCATTTTTAACCCAAGTGAAAACAATTGATTTATCTTTTTTTAATAATCTTGCCTTTTTATGTAAATATTTGAAGTACGGTGTTAGACTTTCATTAACAAAGATTATATTTTGATTAGTATTAGTATTTACAATTACTTCAGTTTCTGCATTTACATTTTCTACATTTAGAACGTCGGTTTCTGAATTTACATTTGTGGCATTTAATTTAGTTCCTGTAATTACATTAGTTCTAAGTTCAGAATGGCTTACACAACTCTCACTGTTTAGTATGGCAGTTGTAAGAGTTTTTTTCTTTAAGCCTTTCATAAATTTGTTCTTAGATTCCAATTGCTTAAATTTAACAATAATGTTATCTGGCTCACCTGACTTTTTTGATGGGTGTTTGGCTTTGGATACATCCTTCAATTCGTTGACATCAAACTCAATACCTGTTTCATAAGCTATTGCTTTCACAACTGAAATTGGATTATTACTAAGTACACTTGGCACACCACAAATTTCAATCTGCTTCAATAGTTTTTTTGTTTTAACTTTTCGATCTCGACTTTGTTACTACTAATATTGTCTTGTAAAATTTTGTTTTCACTCCTTAAGTTGGTGTTTTCATCAACTAAAGAATCTATGTATTCTTTAATTTCCTTATACTCATTTTGTAACTTTTTAAACTCTTCACCTTGTGCAGCCTGATTATTTAAAATATGTTGTAATTTTTCAGATATATTTTCGGTATCAGTTTGTACACAATATGAATTATTGTTGAGATGCTCCTTTGATGTACTCGTCGAAGCTAAATTAGTGGATAACCGGCTAAGTCGATGTACTTCGCATGAGTTGCAAAACCAGATTTTCTCATGATTTAATGTGTGTTTCTTAAAATCTTCAATGCCTAGTTTAGAGCACGCTACACAGAAATACCTTTTACATGGTCCATCACAATAAATTAGCTTATTTTTACGTTAATTAATTTTTTTATTGCACGAATTACACAAACCACTGCCTGACATTTTGACAGTTCAAATATCAATTCCATTTGAACCAAATAGGTGTAGGGTATTTCTAAGTCGGTTGCACCGACTGACTGTTTCTTTACTTGTTTTTATGAATTTTTTGTTATTGAATTATGTATTACTCTAGTCACGCCAACTAATCTAGTTTATGAATAGCTATATAATGATGTGGCACTTAACACTATAACTTAGTTATATAAAGTGTCTCAAACTATTCTCTTTATGAATTGTTTTTATCAATTTAGTTTTAAGTATTATTTAATTTTGTACTTCGGTAAATGAAATAATGTATTATCAAGAATTATATTTAATTATATGTAAGCAAATATAAAGAAATTAAAGAATTGAATTAATTAAAAAAAAATACTTAAAAAAGTATGCTAGTCAAGTTTGGTACACACTGGTACACATTGATAGGATTGAGGTAATACAAAAAAATTTTGTTAGATTTGCCTTACACCACTTGCCATGGTCGAATCCCATTATCTTACCACCATATAAAAAAGGCTAAAGTTATTTGATTGTGTACTTTAAATTTTCGACGCGAGGTTTCTAATGTAATTTTTATACCCGTATGACTATATAGTCCAAGGGTATAATAAATTTGCCATTACGTTTGTGACGCAGAGAAGGAGGGGGGGTAGATATAGACTCAAGTGTATGGATCGGATCAGAATCGAAAAATAAATCGATTTAGCTATGTATGTCCGTCCGTCCGTGTGTCCGTCCGTCCGTCCGTCCGTCATCACGATAACTCAAAAAGTAAAGGAGCTAGGATTATGAAATTTTCACAAATTCGTTTTTATGCAAAAAACGGAATCGAGTTTAAAATTCAGCCATTTTGGTCCACGGGTTCGAGTACCTGCCATACAACTTCTAATTTTATATGAGCATTACTCTATACCTATGGAAGCTGCGTGTCTGAAATTTTGCCAAAAGTAGTTTAGTATAATGGCCAAAGTTACTGCAAAATTTGGTTGGTCTACTGCAGAGGGTTCGAGTAGCTGCCATACAACTCCTTCTTTTATATGAGCTTTACACTACACCTGATGAAGCTGGGTATCTGAAATTTTGCAAAAAATAGTTTAGTGTAATGGCCAAAGTTACTGCAAAATTTAGTTGGTCTACTGCTGAGGGTTCGAGTAGCTGCCATACAACTCCTTCTTTTATATGAGGGTTACACTACACCTAATAAAGCTGAATGTTTGAAATTTTGCCAAAAGTAATTAACCGGATGATATAATGTATATGTTACGGTCATACGGGTATCCCAGAGTTGACACAGTCTACTCTACTACACTCTTCCTCGTTATTACAGAAATTGTCAAGGGTAGTTTTAAATCTCCTTTAATTTCTAGTAAAATTATTACTAGAAATATACAACGCCTTCACTCTCACAATTTTTTTAAAACTAATAATCACAAGATTAATTATGGCAAATTGGAACCTCTTAATAGAATGCTTACTATAGGTTACAAACACAAACATAACATTGACTTTAAACTTTCAAAAATTTTCTTAAAACAAAAATTATACAATCGCTTATTTTAGGATTACTTTTGTTTCTCTGGTGGTACAATTTAATAATTTTTAACTTTCAATTATAATTTTTGTTTTCATTTTATTTACATTTAATCGAAAAAGTAATTTTTTCATATTGATTTTAATTTTTATAATTTTGTTTGTTACTTGTATGCTTTTTACTAAACTGTTTGTGTTTAGCAGTATAAAAAAATAAATACATTAAATAATAAAATGTTGGGAGGTCTTAGGAGGTACCTTAACCACCACCACACTTAAGTCTAAATTTCGGGTAGACGGAAGAAATAAGAAAGAACACCATTATACCAAATTTAGAGCTTCTATATTTATTTCAAGTTATTATCTTTATTAGCTTTGAAGATATGCTTTAAAATCTTGGAAGTAGAGGGGATAGTAACCGAACCAACAGTTAAATTAGTTCAACATAATTTTCGATTTGTGTTCGAAAAGAGAGGCTGACACAAATTTTTGTTGAGTTCGGTTAACCCGTTTGGGCACGAGGTCGCAATGAAGCTTTTTCAATGTTTTTGATATCGAGTCAAAACGGTTTGACCAATTGAGTGGAAATTTTACACAAATGTTCCTCTTAGTAACCGGAATTAGTTGTATAAATTTAGTTGGAATAAATTAACCCATTTCAGCCTGGCGGGCTTTCAAAAAATTTTGTGTTTCCGATTTGTGTCCAATTTTACAGGTTGATTTTGCAGTCTAAAAGAGAGGCTGCAAAAAGCTTAAGTAAAGTTCGGTTAACCGGTTTTCCACGACGACGCGATGAAATTTTCTATAAATTTTATTTGCTTAAACGATTAAAAGAATTTTATTGAAAATTTTGTACCAGCATTTTAATTAAAACCCAAAGTTTTAACCTGTTTGCGTGTTTTGAACAAAGATTCAATGAAATTTTCAATATTTTGGTATTGACGCAAGTTAGCCTTTATTTTAAAAGCTCACTTAATTAATAAGACTAATTTTTTTGCTCTCATTAAATAGTCTCAGATGCAAATGAGATAATATTAATAATAATAAAAATAAAGCGTATAAAGAATCCCAATAATAATATCTTTAAATTTAAATAACGTAACATTTTCCATCTCTTCCTTTTTTTCGTAAGTCTTTGTTTTTTATCTTTTTTGCAGGTGTTGTTTTTTAAAAATAAATTTTAGTGTAAAATTGCAGTTCTTCAAATAAAATCTAAAAATCAAAAAATTCAATTTTGCATATATTATACATAGTCTTTGCAAATAGTTTTTCCAAAAAAGAAGCCTACATTTCTCTCATAATATCATAAAAAAACGAGAAAGAGCGTTGTAGAACTTTCAGGTAAGTACAAAACAAAATATAAGCTGAAAAGCAGATTTTTAAACGTTTTATAAACCATCGACTATATTTTATTCAAACGTTGGCAATTCAAGAAAACTACTATTGACATAGTATAATGACATAATGGCAAATGTAGTATACCCTTTTGGCCTACAGTCAAACAGGTATAAGAATACTTATATGTAAATTACCTAATACCGGCGCACGTTGCCCCGCCATTCAATGGAGTTTTAATTTAAGTTGATGTTATTGAAAAAAGTTAACACAAAAATTACATATAGTGTACACGTTAATTTTAAAATGTAAATAAAGAAATTTTTTTAAAACGCTTTTTTTAGAATTATTCTTGCAATTTTTCAACAAATTTATCAAATTTCACTTGAAACTTTTAATAATTTTTAAATAATAATAAAACAAAAAATTTAATTCAGTTAACATTATTTGCCTGAAACCCACTATCCTCAACTCCATCGTCAAGTAGCACCAAATTATCAAGAAGCACAGAAGTACAGAAAAATTAGAGATAATCGTTCAAACTTTTTTGTAAACAGTTCAAAACCAAATTAACCCTGTGGATTTTTATAATTAAAATGCTGGTACAAAATGTTCAATAAAATTCTTTCAATCGCTAAAGCAAATAAAATATTTCGAAAAAACGCCATTACGTCGTGGGAAACGGGTTAATCAAACTTAACTAAAACTTATTGCAGTCTGTCTTTTAGACTTTAAAATCAACCTCTAAAATTGGATATAAATCGGAAACACAAAATTTTTTGGAAGCCCGTCAGGCCGAAATGGGTTAATTCATTCCAACACAATTTGTACAACTAATTTCGATTGCTAAGAGGAACATTTGTGCAAAATTTCAAGTCAATCGGTAGCAATAGACTTGGAATTTGTTAACGCTTGCCCCTGACAATTTTCCAACAAAAATTTAAGGAAGGATGTTACGCAAGGCTTGTTAAGTTTCGTTAACCCATTTACTCTTTAGCAGAAACGGTTTGACAAATTGACTTTAAATTTTTTATGCGTACATTTATATACTTGTCATTCCTACGATTGGTGAAAAAGAAAATTTTATAAGTAAATTACGTTCAATTTTTGAAAGTAGGTACAATTTCTTTAAATTAGGGGAATGCTTAAAAAAATGTTTTGTCGAATTCTTTAAACCAATTGCGAAACAAAAACTTTGAAAACAGTTTGAACGATTATCTCTAATTTTTCTATTTCTATAAAAATCGTTTTAATAAATGTCTTTATTACATTTTAAAATTAACATGTACACCATGTGTAATTTTTGTGTTATCTTTTTAATAACAGCAACTTAAATTAAAACTCTGTTAAGAGGCGGGGCACAGTGCACAGAGTAATAGCTAGTTTACATATAATACTGTAGATCAAAAGGTTATACTATATTTGCCAGTATTTTATTACACTATGTCAATAGTAATTTAATTGAATTGCCAACAATTGACTAAAATATATTCGATAGTTTAGAAAAGGTTTAAAAATCTGCTTTTCAACTTATATTTTGTTTTGTACTTACCTGAAAGTTCTGCTACGCTCAACCTCGTTTTTTTAAGATTTTATGAGAGAAATGTAGGCTTCTTTTTTGAAAAAACTGTTTTTAAGCATAAATTCAGTGTAAAATTAAAATTGCAATTTTACACTGATATCTATTTTAAAAAAACGACAACTGCCAAGGAGATAAAAAACAAAGACTTACGAAAAAATGTGGAGAAGGAAAATGTTACGTTATTTAAATGTAATGATATACTTAGTAATAGTAAGTAATACTAATAAAATAGATTTATAAAATAGAACTAATAAAAGTAAGATTTTGTAATAAAAGTTAACTTGCGTTAATACCAAAAATTTGAAAATTTCATTGTTTGTTTGTTTGTCCAGGATTCACGTGAAAACCACTGGTCAGATTGTCACCAAATTTTAGAAGAAAAATTCTGGGAGCCCGGGCGGTGACATTGGTTATGTCACATTTTTATAAGCCACCAGGTTTCGGCGTTCCTCTAAGCAACCGGAATTGTATTTCCAAATGTAATTGTATAAATTTGGTTGGAATATATTGACGCATTTCGGCCTGGCGGGCTTTCAAAAAATTTTGTGTTTCCGATTTGTGTCCAGTTTTACAGGGTGGTTTCGCAGTCGAAAAGAGAGTCCTGCACAAATTTTGGTTGAGTTCAGTTAACTCGTTTGAGCACGAGGGCGCAATGAATCTTTTTCAATATTTTAAATGTCGAGCCGAATCGGTTTGACCGATTGACTTGAAATTTTGGGCAAATGTTCCTCTTAGCTAACGGCATTAGTTGTAAAATGCTTTTTGGAATATATTAACCTATGTCGGCCCGGCGGGCTTCCAGAAAAATTTTAGTTTTCGATTTGTGTCCAATTTCACAGGCTGATTTTGCAGTCCAAAAGAGAGGATGCAAAAAATTTTAAATAAGTTCGATTAACCCGTTCTCCACGAAGAGGCTATGAAGTTTTTTATAAATTTCATTTGCTTAAACGGTTAAATGAATTTTATTGAAAATTTCGTACCAGCATTTTAATTATAAAAGCCCACCGGGTTAATTTGCTTTTGACCTGTTTACGCGTTTTGCAGAAAGATTCAATGAAATTTACAAAATTTTGGTATTAACGTACGCTAACCTTTATAACCTTAAGACTAATTTTTTTGCCCTTCTCAAATACGGCAAAAGCTAAAGAGGTACCAAAGTACCTCATGGTTACAATGTAATAACCCCTCTGGGCAGGACACCTAATTACTTTTTTTAAAGTTTTATATCAATATTTTTCTTTTTCATAAAAAATTTTAAATGCAAATTTCTAATATAAATAATAATAAAATTGAAGCTAATAAAGAATCTGAATAATAATATCCTTAAATTTAAATAACATAACATTTGCCTTCTTTACATTTTTTCGTAAGTCATTTTTTTTTATCTACTTTACATTTACTATACCCTACACCTATAGAATAGGTAAGGGGGTATATTAACTTTGGTATGGTGTTTGTAACCACCTAAAGAAAGCGAGCTAGATATGGAAAAGTATATATATTTGCGATCAGCGTGACTTCCTGAGTCGATATAGCCATGTCCGTCCGTCCGTCCGCCCATAGGCACGATAACTCAAAAAATAATGGAGCTATCTTGATGAAATTTTAACTGTAGGTTACTAGAACTAAAAGTACGGCGCGGATTGCATATGGGCGAAATTGGCCCATGGGTTCGGATTGTGTACCTTTTAATCGATCGAAGGGCTAACGAATATATATAAAAAATCACGATAACTCAACAACTAATGACGCTATTTTCATCAAATTTCTGCTGTAGGTTACTTGTAATAAAACTACTTCGGGGATTGCGCAAGTTCGGGATTGGACCATGGGTTCGGAACCTAGAACTTTTTGGCCAAACGAGCATTATTCCAAAACCAATGAAGATAGAACCTCTAAATTTGGTATCAGGGTGTGCCTTTCTATTTCCTAAGTGCCTTGGAAACTTGGGCACCATTGGAGTAGTGGGTCGGGGACCAGCCACACATTTCCGAAGACCTTAAAGAGTATCTTTAAAATTAATAAAGTTAGCAACTTGAAAAAATGTAGAAGCTTCAAATTTGGCACAAGGGTGTTCTTTACTATCTCTTGCATCTCCCCTTAATTTGGGATCAATTGGAGTGGTGGTTCAGTACCCCTCTTAGACCTCCCAAGTTTGAAAAGCTTATAATCGAAATTACTAAAAATAGTAACTTAAAATTAAGATAGAACGTTCAAATTGTGTACAAGCGTTAACTAGTATTGAAAGTACAGCGCGGACTGTATAAGAGCGAAATCAGCCCAAGGGTTCGGATTCTGGACCTTTTAATCGGTTTCAGGTCCAACGAACATATATAAAAAACGAGGAAAATTATAGTTGCCCTTGTCAACTTTTATATACCCGTGCATACCCAGTATGATGTATACAATAAACCGTTATTTATAATGTGTTCGGAACTTAGAATTTTTTGATCGAATTTAGGCTAAACTAGCATAATTCCGAAACAACAATAAAATAAAACTAGTAACTTAAAATTAAGATAGAAAGTTCCAATTGTGTACAAGGGTTAACTAGTATTAAAAGTTTGACGGGGACTACATATGGGCGAAATCGTACCATGGTTTCGGGTTCTGAAACCCTTGAAAAGTTCTAAAGCTAACAAACATATATCTTAAAAACACCATAAGTCAAAAAATAATGCCGCTATTTTGATGAAACTTAAACTCTAGGTTACTAGTAATGAAAGTACCATGGGAATTGGTTGTGGTCGAGTTTAATTTCGAAGCCAAAGAATGTATTTCCTATTTCCTATGTGTCCCCGAAATTTAGACTTAATTGTAGTGGTTCAGCTATGTTCAAAGGTACTTGCTGCACATTAATGCATATTTTGCGTTTATAAGCTTTTCTATTAGGTATATAAACTAACCATTTAAAATAATTGCAACTTTGAAAAGTTTGGATTATTAAATATGTTATGCTTTGATTATATTTTTATCACAAAATTTAATAATTAGAATTTTTTAATTTTTCTAATTGCATTGGAATAAATATATTTTCATTTATTTCAAGTTTTTTGTTTTTTAATATTTTTAAATAGATAAATTAGTAAGAATTTGTAATATTTTTTAATAGATAGTGTAATTAGAAAATGCTTTTAGTATTATAAAGTTAATTTGGTTAGCTATGTCTTACGATCAAATTAATAAGAGCTTTTATGGTGTTAAAATAACTTATGGATATGTCCATAAATTTGAACCAAATAGGTGTAGGGTATTTCTAAATCAGCTGTTTTTTTACTTGTTTTTCTTATAAATAGATTTCAGTGTTAAATTACAGTTTTTTTCTAATAAAATCCAAAAATCAAATATTCAATTTCGTATTTATTATGCTTAAAAACTTAGTATTTTAAAACCTTTTTTCCAAAAATATAAAGTGAAAAGCAGATTTTTAAACTTTTTCTAAACCATCGAATTATAAAGAAATTTTTTTAAACCACTATTTTAGAATTATTCTGGCAATTTTTTTAAAAATTTATCAAATTTCACTTGAAACTTTTCATAATTATTAAATAATAATAAAAATGAAAATTTTAATTCATTTCACATTATTCTGCGGAAACCTGCCATCCTCAACTCTAGCGCCAAGGAGCACCAAATTGTCAAATTGTCATGCTTTTGTAAGTGTCTGTTTCGCAATCGGTTAAAAGAACTCGACAAAAAATTTTTTAAACATTCCCTTAACTCAAAGAGGTTTTTTTTTACGAATCGTAGGAATGACAAGTATATACATATACTCATACAATATTTAAAGTCAATTGGTCAAGCCTTTTCTGCTAAAGAGTAAAGTAACGAAAATATCTGTAAAAAGCTGCTGTGCCGCAATGAGTTAATGGAACTCAACAGACCTTTTTTTGAGAACTTGAACCAATATTTTGCAAAATTGGACGTAATAATTTCCAAAATTTTTTTTTCGGGCTGCAATTGTCAATCAGGCGTCGGTCGGCAAAAAACCTACAAAAAGCTGTTGGGCCGCAATGGGTTAACGGAACTCCACAAATATTTTTTCGGGGCTTTCTGTTCAACCAAAGCTTTTCAACACTTCCAAAAATTGGCCGAAAATAGCTTTTTTACAATTTGCAACCCCCCAGGCAAGGCCGGTTAAATCTGCTAGTATTTTAGATTTTCAAACAAAGTTCTTTGTGATGTATAAAATATTATACAAAATACGTTTTATGGTAAAAATTTTAGAATTTTAAAAATATAAAAGTGTTAAATAAAAATGTAAATAGGAAAGAACTCTCGTGTATCAAATTTAAAGTTTCTGTATTCATGAATTTCGAAGATAAGCTTTTTTGTTTTCGGATTTCTTAGGAGGCTCCTGAACCACCACTACAATCTAAGTTTCGAGGACACATGAGGAATAGGAAATATGTTCTTTGGTTTCGAAATTATACTTGTTTGGCCTCAAATCGATCAAAAGCTTCTAACATCCGCACTCATTGTCCCAACTTGACCAGAACCAATTCCAATTGTATTTTCATTACTAGTAACCTAGAGTTTATTTCATCAAAATAGCGGCATTATTTTTTGAGTTATGCTGTTTTTAAGACTCGTTTGACCTAAATTCGATCAAAAAGTTGTAGTTGAATTTTTTTTATATAATATGATCATTATAATCAACTTAAAAAAAAAACAAGTAAAGAAACAGTCAGTCGGTGCAACCGACTTAGAAATACCCTACACCTATTTGGTTCAAATTTAATGGGAAGATAATAAGCCATTTTAAAACCATAAAAGATTTTATTAGTTTGATCTTAAGACATGGCTAACCAAATTAACTTTATAGTACTAAAAAACATTTTCTAATTACTTTATCTATTCAAAAATATTACAAATTCTTACTAATTTATCTATTTAAAAATACTAAAAAACAAAAAAACTTGAAATAAATGAAAATATATTTATTTCGATTCAATTACAAAAGTTAAAAAATTTGAATTATTAAATTTTGTGATAAAAAGCTAATCAAAGCATAATATAATTATAAATTTAAATTTTTCAAATCGATTAAAAGCTTCTATAATGCGAACTCATTGACCAAACTCGACCAGAACCAATTCTCATGATATTTTCATTACTAGTAACATACAGTTTAAATTTCTTCAAAATAGCGGCATTATTTTTTGAGTTATACTGCTTTAAAGATATATGTTCGTTAGCCTTTCAAATTTTAAAGGTTCCAGAACCCGAAACCATTGTACGATTTCGCCCATATTCAGTCCGCGCTGTATTTTAAATACTAGTGAACCCTTGTACACAATTGGAACGTTCTATCATTATTTTAAGTTAATATTTTTATTAATTTCGATGATGCTTTTGAAGCTTGGGGGATGTAAGAGCGGTACTGAACCACCACTCTGATTAATCCAAAATTAGGGGAACGCGCAGGAAATAGTAAAGGCAAGCCATGTACCAAATTTGAAACTTCTAAATTTGTTTGAAGTTACTATCTTTATTAATTTCGAAAATATGCTTTAAGGTCTTTGAAACTGTGGGCTGGTCCCCAACCCACTACTCCAATTGGTGCCAAATTTCAAGGACACTAAGGAAATAGAAAGAGATACCCTGATACCAAGTTTGGAGGTTCTATCTTCATTGGTTTCGGAATTATGCTCGTTTGGCCTAAATTCGATCAAAAAGTTTTAAGTTCCGAACCCGTTGTACATTACCCACCGAACGCAATCCTCGCCGTAGTTTCATTACCACTACCCTACAACACAAATTTTAAGAAGACAGCGTCTTTAGTTGTTGAGTTATCGTAATTATACCCGTATGACTATATAGTCAAAGGGTATAATTTGCCATTACGTTTGTTACGCAGAGAAGGAGGGGGGTAGATATAGACTCAAGTGTATGGATCGGATCAGAATCGAAAAATAAATCGATTTAGCGATGTATGTCCGTCCGTCCGTCCGTCATCGTCCGAAAACTCAAAAAATAAAGGAGCTAGGATTATGAAATTTTCACAAATTCGTTGTTATGCAAAAACCGGAATCGCTATTTAAATCCAGCCATTTTGGTCCATGGGTTCGGGTAGCTGCCATACAACTTCTTTTTATATATGAGTATTTATCTGTACCTATTGCAGCTGCGTGTCTGAAATTTTACCAAAAGTAGTTTATTTTTATGGTCAAAGTTTCTGCAAAATTAGGTTGGTCACTAAAGAAGGTTCGAGTAGCTGCCATATAACTCCTTCTTTTATATGAGCTTTACACTACACCTGATGAAGCTGGGTGTCTGAAATTTTGCAAAAAATAGTTTAGTGTAATGGCCAAAGTTACTGCAAAATTTGGTTGGTCTACTGCTGAGGGTTCGAGTAGCTGCCATACAACTCCTTCTTTTATATAAGGATTGCACTGCAGAAAATGAAGGTAGGTGTCTGAAATTTTACCGAAATAGTTTATTGTAATAGCCAAAGTTACGCAAAATTTGGTTGGTCTACTGCAAAGGGTTCGAGTAGCTGCCATACAACTCCTTCTTTTATATGAGCATTACTCTACACCTAATAAAGCTGAATCTTTTAAATTTTGCCAAAAGTAAATAACCGCATGATATAATGTATATGTTACGGTCATGCAGGTATCCCAGAGTTGACACAGTCTACTCTACCACACCTTTCCTCGTTTTTGATTTATGTTCGTTAGCCCTTAGACCCAATAAAAAGTCCAGAATCCGAACCCATGGGCCGATTTCGCCCATATGCATTCCGCGCTGTACTTTAAATACCAGTTAACCCTTGTACACAAGTGGAACGTTATATATTAATTTTAAGTTACAATTATATTATAAGAGGGGTACTGAACCAACACTCCAATCGATCCCAAATTAAGGGGACACAAGAAATAGTAAAGAACACCCTTGTGCCAAATTTAAAGCTTCTACATTTTTTCAAGCTGCTATCTTTATTAATTTTTAAGATATTCTTCAGGTCTTCAGAAATGTGTGGCTGGTCCCCGACCCACTATCAAATGGGGCCCAAATTTCAAGTACACTAAGGAAAAAGAAACATACGCCCTGATACCAAATTTGAAGGTTCTATCTTTATTGGTTTCGAAATTATGCTCGTTTGGCCTAAATTCGATCAAAAAGTTCTAAATTCCGACCCGACCAAAAATATTAAAAAACAAAAAAACCTGAATTAAATGAAAATATATTTATTTCAATTCAATTACAAAAGTGAAAAAATTTTAATTATTAAATTTTGTGATAAAAAGCTAATATATTTAATAATTAAAATTTTTCAATATTGCAATTATTTTAAATTGCTAGTTTATGTACCTATTAGAAAAGCATATAGACGCAAAATATTCAATAAATGTATTTCTAAAATATAATTACAAATTTAGAACTTTTCATAAAATTCATTTAAATATAATAATAAATTTTACATTTTCTTAGGAGCCACCTGAACCACCACTACAATTAAGTCTAAATTTCAGGGACACATAAGAAATAGGAAATATATTCTTTGGCTTCGAAATTATACTCGTTTGGCCTCAGATCGAACAAAATCTCATTGTCCGAACTCGACCAGAACCAATTCCCATGGTTCTTTCATTATTAGTAACCTAGAGTTTAAATTTCATCAAAATAGCGGCATTATTTTTTGAGTTATACGGCTTTTAAGATATATTTTTGTTAGCCCTTGTACTTTCAAAGGTTCCAGAACCCGAAACCATTGTACGATTTCGCCCAAATGCAGTCCCCGTCATACTTTCAATACTAGTTAACCCTTGTACACAATTGGAACGTTCTATCTTAATTTTTAAGTTACTATTTTTATTAATTTCAATGATAAGCTTTTAAACCTTAGGGAGTCTAAGAGGGGTACTGAAGCACCACTCTGATTGATCCAAAATTAGGGGAACGCGAAATAAGAGACTGGTCCACTTTTAATATAAAAAAAATTCAAGTTTTAACTTTTAAACTGTTTATTTGAGTTGTTAATTATTAATTAATTTGTTAATCGAAATATTACAGGTATTTATATCAAAACGATGCAATGTCAGCGAAACATATTTTATGGGAAAATTATTATTAAAGGTTTCCCAATAGTTATTAATTTTAATATATTTTATTTATTTTAATTTAGTTTTGCTTAAAAATATTTAAGAAATTTAACAATATTAAGACTATTCCTGGTTTCTAAAGGGTAAGCTGATGCGAATTTGGAAAATTTGTCAATCATTGTTAAGTTCAAAGAATTATTATATCAAAAACTATATGTATTATGTTTAAGGGTTTTGTAGGGATTTCAGTTTTTTCGAATTTCAATTTGACCGGGTGTCACAATTGTTTATTGTTTTTTGAATTTTATTTTTAAGAAACGGGAAAGAATATTTTCTTTTTAAGTGGTTCAATGTTTCATTGATACCCCTATGGTTGTTTTTAATATGGTAATCTCTTATTAATTTGTCTTGTTCGTCATTTTCTTTTATATCTGTTAACATTTTAGTGCATCTAATTAGGCTAAAGATTTTACTATTCGAAAAATATTTTGAGTAAACGTTTTGTATTATTTTAAACGTTTCGTCGTCTGTATAAATTGCTGAAAGTTTATTTGGAGCTAAATGTTTTTTAAGAATTTCAGTTATATTTCTTCATTAAATGCAGGTCTACGAATCGTTCTGCGATATTTATTTCTAAAAATGGATTCCAGTGAGAATGGAGGTCTTGTATCAGTTTTTATTAAAATTACTTGAAGATTAAATTCATTTAGAGGTTTTTCCGATATATGTATTCCGTCATCAAGATTTTCAATAGCAGAATGAATAGTAGAGGAGGAGTCAGAAATTGGATTGATATTAATATTACTATTCATAGCTTCATTATTAGGATTATTACTAGGGATGGTGGAAACAATATTGGAATTAAAGATCTTATTGAATTGTTTGTTTCATAAATATTGATGTCAATATTTGGGATTTTAATCGAAGTTTCACTAATTATAGTTCTACTTAACGCGTCGGCGTTTGCATTTTGGGTAGCTTTTTTGTAAACAACTTGGTAGTCGAATTCTTCAAGTTTAAGGCGCCATCTGACCAATTTTGAATTAGGGTCTTTGAGACTCATAAGCCAACGGCTTATGATCAGTAACGATTTGAAATTTACGACCGTAAAGGTATGTTCTAAAGTATTTGGTGGCCCACACTATGGCCAGCAGTTCTTTTTCGATTGTTGAATAATTAATCTCAGTTCCATTGAGAGTGCGACTGGCGTAACAAATGGGTAAATCATTACCAATAGCACCTTGAGATAGTACGGCTCCTATTGCGATCTTGTCGTTTGTTAGTACGAAAGGTTTCGAAAAGTCGGGATATTGCAATATTGGATCGTTAATGAGGAGGTTTTTACATAACTCGAAAGTTTGAACATATTGATCGTTAAGATCTATTTTTTTGTTTTTCTTTAAACATGAAGTTAATGGTTTAGTTAATTTTGCAAAATTTTTTATAAATTTGCGATAGTAGCCTAAAAGGCCAAGAAAAGATTTAATTTCTTTTTGGGTTTTTGGAATTGGAAATTTTTGGATGGCTTTATTTTTTTCTGGATTGGGTTTGACACCCTCTGTGGTCACAATGTGACCTAAAAACGCGACTTTCTTATGGAGGAATTCAGATTTGTCAAGCTGAATTTTGAGATCCGCTTGACGAAGTTTTTCGAATACTTTTTTCAGGCTTTCTTCATGTTCTTGAAGTGATGTTGAGTAGACGATAATATCGTCTAAGTAAACTAAACATATTTTTCCTTGTAAATCTCCAAGAATATTATCCATAACGCGTTGTAAAGTCGATAGGGCATTTTTCAGCCCAAATGGCATCCTCAAATACTCGAAATGGCCACCTTCAACAGTGAATGCGGTTTTTTGAACATCTTTTGGGTCCATCTCTATTTGATAAAAACCCGAAGCTAAATCAAGTGTACTAAAATACATACTTTTCCCTAATTTATCGAGAATTTCCGTAATATTCGGTAGTGGGTAACGATTACTAATAGTTTTCTCGTTAACTATGCGGTAATCGGTGACTAATCGCCATTTTTGTTTACCGCTCGCGTCCAATTTTTTTGTAACGATCCAGACTGGAGAGCTCCATTGAGAATGGCTGAGTCGAATTATACCTTGAGACAACATATCATTAATTTGTCTTTTTACTTCATCCTTATGTACATAAGGATATCTATAAGATTTTGTATATATAGGAACATCGTCAACTGTATTAATACGATGTTTAACTTTATTTGTAAATGTTAAGTTTTGATTATCTTTATAAAAAAACATCATCATAATTTTTACATAGATTAAGTAAAATTTTTTGTTCCACTTTATTTAAGTGAGAAACTCTAAGAGATTTATAAAAGTTTTCAGGAATATTTGAATTTGGACAAGAACGATTAAAGTTATTAATTTCGATAAATTGATTAGAGGAGTAAGCAGTAACCTTTAAAGGTTGTTCAAGAAAGATAGTTTGTGGAGTAGGTAGAAAATTTGAAACTTCAATAAAACTATACCAATCCTTTGCATTGTAAATACCTTCTCGTATATACAGACTAGGTTTTATTTGTAATTTATTAAATCATTCTGAATTCATAATTCATTAAGTACAGAAGTAATAAAAAAAAAATATATTTAAATATCACGTGTAGAAAAAGAAAATAAATTTCTTTTTATATTGAAATTGGATCATTATTACTAAAATTAATTGAGGAAAAAAAAGCAAAAATCAGCAATATTAATAGTTGTTCCAACAACTATGGATTGCCATAAATGTAGAGTGAAAATTCGAGGAGAAACTGGGGTAAAATGTGCTGGAGTATGTGGTAAAATTTACCACTGTCAACCTAAATGTTCGGGATTGGACCAGTCAACTCTAGGAATTTTAGACGTAAATTCACGTTTAAAATATATATGTGATGAATGTAAATATTGATCTGGTATTACAAGAAATGGAAAGATCAGTGAAGAAGAACAATGATTATCTAGTGGAATACAAAGAGGAATTTGACCGGGCTATTAAAAATAATGAAAGGGAAATAATTGGATTACTAAAGGTGGTAGAGGAGAGATATATGGAACGGTTACAACATATTAAAACGGAACAAAAATATGAAATTGAAAAAATGAATAAATTAAGCATTCAAAATGGAAAGTGAAAAAATTAATAGCAGTATAAAAACATCAATACTCAAGAACGATGAACTGTGTACTGAATTGCAAACATATAGCAATAAAAATTTAAAAAATGAAAATGTAGGTCAAAATGTATCGTTTGCCAAAATATTAAAAAATGCAAGTGTCAGCAAAAAGCTGTGCCATCCATAAAAAAAAGTTGTGCCTTTGATTGTGAAACCTAAGCAAAATCAAAAATGTGAACAAACTAAAGTGGATTTAAGTAAAAAAGTCGACCCAAAAAAACTAAAAATCAAAAATGTCGAAAATAGAAAAAATGGTATGGTACTAATTGAAACCGAAACAAAAGAAGAACGTGAAAAAATAAAAAATTTGTTAGAAAAAAAAATGGGAGATTATGAAATAAAAGTGCCAATTGAAACCAAACCAAGAGTGGAAATTATTCACATGGGAGTCAATTATAAAGAAGATGAATTAATAAACAAATTAAAGGCTCAGAATCCTATCTTAGAACATAGTGTGATTAAAGTGATAAAAATTTATGAGGCAAGGAAAACAAACCATACAAGGTATAATGCCATTGTAGAAATAGATAAGGACACTTTCCCAAAGATAATTGGAAATGAAAAGGTCTCAATTGGATGGGAGCGCTGCAAAGTTTATACGCTATACGGGTTCTACGCTGTTTCAAATGCAAAGGCTTTAACCATAAATCTGCGGATTGTAAAAATGATGAGATTTGTGTCAAATGTCATCAGAGAAACATAAAAGTGCTGAATGTAAAAAGGATGACATCAATAAATGCATAAATTGTCTAAAAGTGAATGAGAAGCTAAAACTTGGTTTAAATGTTGATCATAATACCTTTAGTGTGATGTGTCAGGTATATCAAAAAAAGCTGAGTATTAAAAAACAAAAGATTGGGTATTAGCAATTAAAGACTAATTTTACGGAAAACAACAACTTATCTAATCTTGATAATTTTGATATGAAAGAAAATGGGAATAAAACTAATAATAATAATAAAAATTATAATAATAATAATAATAATAATGATAATAATAATAATAATAATAATAATAATGATATTAATAATAATAATAAAACTGATAACGATAGAATTGCTGATATTAGTACAACAGGGACGGTAATAAAAACAGTTAAAAAAATAGTCAAACCAAAAGATGATTCATCAAATATTAAAACCAAAAATAATAGAAATCTTTTAAATTTTTTATCTTTCACAAAGAAAATACATAAAAATATCACTACTGCGAAAGAACCTATAGTTGATGTAGCTAATCCAAATAAAATTAAAAAAAGTGATTGCGTGGTTTCAAAAAATGAAGATAAAGAAAAGAATAAAACTTGCATTTCTCCAAGCAAACTCCAAATGCCAGATAACAAATATTCAAATTGGACTAAGGGAGAAACGCTCTGCCCAAACATTGAAAAAAATGTACAGGGAAATAGTAAAACATATATCGATCCATTGGTCCCTCCTATTGTTAGGCTAACAAGAAAAGCAATTGATACCGGTGATAATGTTTATGCAATTTCAAGACTAAGAGACCACAGAATTTATAACAATGTAAGGCTGTTTTTATCATATTTCCATGACAAGGATGATATTTGCTATGAAGGTGTCACTCAGACTAGTTTAAAAATACTAATTCATCAAGAGGGATTGCCAAATAACTACAAAGAACTTTCTCAACTTTATTTTATTTATCATGACAATACAGGAGTATCTAGAAAAGAAGCAATTCAAGACCTAGCTTATTACAGGAGGCATATTGATAATAAATACAGAGAATATTTGCAGAAAACAAGAGAAACTTGGCAAAATTATATGATTAGTAAACCTTGATGTTCAATACACTCTCAAATTTAAATATTGTGCATTTTAATGCCAGAAGTCTCAGAAAAAATATTACCGAAATAGAATCATTTATAAAAATTAAAAAATGTATTGACATAATTATGATTGGTGAAACTTGGATATACTCTGATGAGGAGATATTTTTTAATATTCCTGGGTATACAGCTTTATTTAATTCAAATAATTTAAATAGAGGAGGCGGGGCTGCTATTTATGTCAAACAAAACATACAATATAAAATATTAGAAGTCATAGAACAGTTCAATACAATAATTATATCATTATGCGGTACTAGTCTAGTTATTAAACTTGCGGTTTGTTACAAAAGTCCTAGTGAAAATAATAATACATTTATATCACATTTAGAATCAATTTTTAATAGATATAAAAATATTGTTATGGTTGGCGATACTAACATTGATTTATTATCTGATACGGAGCTCTCTAGATCCTACAAAACAATGCTAGAATCTAATGCTGTAGATATAAAGAACAATTTAAGAAAGGAAAATGCTACTAGAGTTACAGAAAGCACTTGCACAATTATTCATCATGTTCTATCAAATCTAAAAAATGAAAATTATGATTTTAAAATTTCTACTGAAGATGTTGTTAACTTAGACCATAAAGCCATTCAAATAAGGATAAATAAAGTTATAAAAAAACGTGAGCCCATTTTCAATAAGGAACTAATCGTTACAGATATCAAAAAATACAAAACTCAAGTTTGCAGTCTACTTTTAACAAATAATTGTGATAGTGTAGTTAATCTCATGAAAATATTACAATTGGCCAAAGAGAACTCCACTGAAAAAAAAGTAATAAGAATAAGAAAAAATAATGATTGGATGACTAAAGAAATAATGAACCTCATCCAAAAAAGAAATAAATTATTTAAAAACTTAAAGAAAAACCCTAACTCCCCAGAAATTCAAGCCAAATTTAAAAAATTGAAAAATAGTGTCACTAAGGAAATAAAGAGAGAAAAGCAAAATTATTTTAACAATAAAATCTACTTAGCTGGGTCTGATCATAGAAAAATGTGGGAAGTGCTAAACAACTGTATGCTAAAAAGGTCGTCTAATTGCAGTAAAGTTATCAATGAAATAAATAACAATGGCATTAAAATATGTGATAATTTCGGTATTGCTAATACTTTTAACACGTATTTTAGTGAAATTGGAAACAAGTTGGCGGATAATATTATTGATGCAGAAAAATACACAGTAAAAAACACAATTACTGAACGATCTATTTTTCTAAGAAAAACAAATGAAATAGAAGTATTAAAAATCATTAAGCTGCTAAAAAATAGTTCACCAGGTGTTGATGGCATAACAGCATCAAATCTAAGGCATGTGGCAACCATTATAGCACCCAAGCTCGCTTACTTAATAAATTATTGTTTAACAACTGGTATTTATCCTGAATGTCTAAAATCAAGTATGGTTGTGCCAATATACAAATCAGGAGCAACCAATGATGTATCAAATTACAGGCCTATTACTTTAACAAGTTGCTTTGGAAAAATATTTGAAAAAATAATAAATAATAGAATACAGAATTTTATTCAAATGGTAGTAGGTTTTGATGATAATCAATTTGTATTTCAAAAAGATATTGGAACCGATTCGGCAGTTTTAGCATCAACAAACTCTATAGTAAACAAATTAGATGCAGGGAACTATGTATGTTCAGTATTCGTTGATTTAAAAAAAGCATTCGATACAGTTGATCATAGAATCCTGTTAAACAGACTCTATGAAATCGGTATAAGAGGAACAGCTCTGGATCTTCTTAGATCTTATTTACAAAATAGGAAAATAGCTACAAGAGTTAATGATGTATTGAGTAACCAGTGTAGTATAAACATAGGTGTTCCACAAGGATCAGTGCTCGGGCCTACTTTGTATCTGCTTTACATCCATAACATCCAATGTGCTAATTTACAAGCCGATTACAAGATATTTGCGGATGACACTTTGCTCATTTACAGTGCTAAAAACAGAGATGAATTAGAAAGAATAATAAATGAGGATTTGTACAAATATATTAATTGGCTTAAAGGCAACAAATTAAGTATAAATACTGATAAAACTAAATTTATCACATATAAAATGAGGAATAAAGCTGATATAAATCTAAAAATATTAATAAACAATGTCCAAATTGAAAGAGTTGATACATATAAATACCTTGGTGTAATAATTGATGAAAAACTGAGATGGGAAAATCATATCAATAAAATAGCATCCAAAATTGCGCCAATGCTTGCTTGCTTGGCTTGCTTAAAAGAAGTGGAATTAAACTAAACAGGAAAGCTGCCAATAATATATATCATGCTCATATCATGTCACATATTAGGTATAATATATGTAACTGGTCCAGTTGCGCTACATGGCTGAAAGACAAGGTCAGTACTTTAATAAACAGAGCAATAAAAAATTTATACGAGTTTAGCTGGCTGACACCAACAGTCGAAATTTATAAAAAAACGGGATATTTGATGCTTCCGGAAATTATTATTATGGAAAAAGCCAAATTAATTTTTAACTGGAAAAAGGAATTTACAGGAAGAATATTAATGTTACGAAAAGAAATAGTGTACATAACTATAACACCAGAAGCCTGAACTATTTAAATCATACAAGATCTAGAACGGAGTTATCTCACAGCAGCGGATTATCCTCAGCTATAAGAATCTATAATAAGATACCAAATGATCTTAAACAGACCTCTAACATCAAATTATTTGTTAAAAATCTGAAGTACCTACTAAAGCGGGATACCATATTGCTTGACAGCGTTATGCAGAATGAATAATTGTATTAACATAATAATAATTTAATTAATATTATATAACTTTAATAACTTATATATATATGTATATTTATATATTGATATATATTATATACGTATACATGTATTTTTTTGCTTGCCTTTATTTAGTTTAGTTGTAGGTTAATCTGTGTTATTTTATACCAAAATCAATCAATTGTTTTGTTTATAGCACAGTTAAAATAAAAAAAAAAAATAAAAAAGTATTATAATATGTTATATAAAAGTAAAACTAGAAAAAAAAGCATTTGTAATAGACAATAAGAAAGCTAAATAAAGTATATCAATTTAAAAAAAAAAAAAAAAAAACCATAATATCGCCACTTTCTATATCAACTGGTAGTTTAAAAATTTGTTTAGAGTTTGGTTCGATTATAAATTTATTAGACATATAATTAGGTTTAAAATTTAGAGGTAAAATAGAATATTTTGTAATTAAATTTTTGTTCTCAGTATCGACTTTGGCTCCTAAGGCGGATAGTGCATCATAACCAAGGAGTCCGTCAAAATATGCGTGAAATTTAAAAATTAAAAATTTTGTTTGTCCAAGATGATTAAATTCAATGAAGTTTGGTAGTGTAATTTGTTGGTTTAATTCAATGCTGTTAAAAGCGGTAGAAATAGATATAGGTTTATTTTTTTCAAAGAGTTTAGTTTGTAAGAAATCAGGACTTATAAAAGAACTGGATGAATAGGTGTCGATAAGGAATTTTAAAGGACGATCAAAAGGGGAACTGATATTAATATAAGTGAGAACTGTGCCGTGTTTATTTAAATCAACCCGATGGCTGGTTCGAGGCAGTTGGCAGAAAATTTTGATTTTCTGGGGTTTCTTCGACATGAGTGTTGTTTATCCATGTTGGTATATTGTGTTCAAAATTATAGAATTGATCTAAATTTTGAAAATTATCGTTTTTAATAAAATTATTTTTATTATTGTTATGTGAACATGAACATTCAGTTGATATATTGAATAATTCTTTATTACTAAAATTTTGATTTTGATTGAAATTTCTAATTTGATTTCAAGAATTAATAAATAATTTTGCAGAGTTGCAAACGATTATAACAGAAAAAGTAGATTTTGTGTGCATTTCGGAAACTCACTTAGTAAGTGATGACGATGACTCATTAATAAGATTAAGCAACTATCATCTTATAAGAAGTAATAGCTGTTCCAGACATACGGGTGGGGTCACATTTTACATAAAAAACTCATGGAGTTATGAAATAATTAAAAGTTATAGTTTTGAAAATGAATGTTGGTATATAATTTTAAAAGTATATAATGGTAAAAATACTTTCTTCTTATTTGAATTATATAGATCACCGAAATATTTGAATATAAATTCTAGTTTTTTAAATTATTTTAAGAATATTTTGGAAGAATTAAATGAAGTAAAAGATACTGTTATTATTATTGGAGATTTTAATATAAATTGGCTAATTAATAATAATATTAAAAATTTGTGTGAACAAATAATAATCGACAATGCTTTTAAACAGTTAATTAATGAATATACTAGAATTACTAACACTTATAAAACTATTATAGACTGGGTAATAAGTAATAAATATAGTGATATTATTTTAGCATATACAGATAATAATTCAAAGATAAGTGATCATGAAACTATTAGAATTGATATAAGAATAAACAACAAAGTAGAAGATAAAAATAAAACAATAAAAGTGTTAAGATGTAATAAACGAAATTTTCTATATAATATAACTAGAAACGATATAATGACTGTATATTATAATGATGTTAACTTTTGTGCTAACAAATTTAATTTTAACTTAAAACAATTATTAAAAAATTTTATTGTTGAATATAAGTGTAAATTTACTAAATTAAAATGGTTTAAAAATGAGCTTAAAATTTTAAAAAATAAGAAAATTCATCAATATGAACTTGCGAAATGGTCAAATAACATAAATGAGTGGAATAAATACAAAAAACTAAGAAATATATATAAAAATAAAATTAATAAATCTAAAAATTCGTATATAAATAATAAAATTGAAGGATCCAAAGACCAAAAATCTATGTGGGTAAATATTAAAAATTTTTTTTTAAATAAAGGTGTCAATGAAATAGGTGAAATAATTTTTGATAACATAACAATTAATGATAATCTAACTATAGCTAATAAGTTGAATAAATTTTTTACGGAAAGCATTAATGAAATTAATAGAAACATTAGTTATGAAGATTATGTAAGCTTTATTGAAAGAAAACCTCATATCTTCAAATTTAAAACAATAACTATTAATGACTTAAAAATGATATTAAAATCTTTGAATAAAAAGCGTGATATTAATTTTGTCAATTCTAGAGTATTGTTGGATGCTTTTGAGCTAATTGGTCAAAATTTATTATATATAATTAACAATTCCATATCTTCTGGAATATTCCCTGATGTGTGGAAAGAATCGATTGTTGTTCCAATTCAAAAAGTTAAGAACACAAAGAAAGCGAATGAGTTCAGACCCATTAATACCATTTTAACGGAAGCTAAAATTTTAGAAAAAATTGTATATAACCAGCTTGAAAATTATTTTGAAAAAAACCACTTAATATCTGAATTGCAGTCTGGCTTCAGAAGAGGTTATAGCTGTGAAGCCTTATTAAACTTAGTTATAATGAATTGGAAAATTTCATTACAGGATAACAAAGTAATAGTGGCCGTTTTTTTAGATTTAACACGTGCCTTTGAAACAGTAGATCGTGAAATTTTGTTATTTAAACTTGAGGAGTATGGTATATGTGAAAATGAATTGGAGTGATTTAAATCGTATCTTAAATCTGGGAGAACTCAAAGAACAAAAGCCAATGGCTGTTTATCAAATTCAATTGAGGTGTTATATGGTGTGACGCAGGGAAGTATATTGGGTGTGTTATTGGTTTTAATATTTATTAATGATATGCAGAACGCAGTGCAACATGGTAAATTAATACAATTTGCAGATGATGCATTGTTGTATGTTACTGGTGATAGTGTAAGTGAATGTATTCCTAAAATAAATATGGATTTAAATAGATTAAGTAAATGGATAAATATGAATAAACTTAAATTAAATGTAGATAAAACAAAATGCTTAATAATTAACGGAAATAATAATGAAAATCTGAATGTTTTGATTGATAATAGAAATTATAGTTTAATTGATAAAATAAAATACCTAGGAGTAATAATAGATTGTAAATTGAACTTTAAAAGTCATATTAATTATATTTGTAAAAAGATCGCGAAAAAAATATATTTTTTTAGTAAAATTAGAAATAAAATATAATTAAAATGTTCAATTACATTATATAACACAATGATCAAACCTCAATTTGAATATTGTTCTTCGATTATTTTTATGTGCAATTCTCAAATGATGGGTAGACTACAAAGGCTACAGAACAAATCGATGAGAGTTGTTTTAAGATTAAATCGTTATGCGTCTGTGCATGCAATGTTGGCTACATTAAAAAGACTTAGTATCGAACAACAAATTAAAATGAATGTTTTGATCATTGTGTTTAAAATAAAAAATGGGCTTTACCCAAATTACTTATGCAATAAAATTGTTTATAATAGAGATATACATGAGTATAATTTTAGAAACAATGATAACTTCAGATTAAATTTTTATAGAAATGAAAAAACAAAAAATATGATTATGTATAAAGGTTTGAAATTATATAATGATCTGCTAATTCAAATAAAAAGTGAAAATCGTTTGAACATTTTTAGAAAACAAATTAAATTATATGTCAAAGATAATATTTAATGTATTTAAATTAATATGTACTTTATATTAAAATGTAAATTTTAATCATTTTTTAAAAAATTAACTTATGTTTAATTGTAAATAGTTTATAATATGAACTAAATAAATAAACTAAACTAAACTAAATTTAATCGATGTTAAATTGTATTACCAGTACTAATGTCCATGGGAGTAGATTTGATAAAATTCTGAGCGTTTGGTCTATGAGGACCCCAATTTTGTCTTTGAAATTTATTTTGGAAATTGAATTGGTTATTTTGTTTATTATTATTATTACAAAAAAGAATTTCTTGGATTTGAATTGAAAGAATTTTGCGGTTTATTGAAATTTTGGTATTTTGGTTGTTGGGGATTGTGTGAAAAACGCTTACTATTTTTTATAGTACTATTATCGAATTTAGTATATGAAATGTTTTGTTCTTTGATACAGTAGGAAAAAGCTACTGACAAAGATGGTGTCTTCATGGCTCTTATTGTTGAGCCCAAAGGTTCTCTTAAACCTGATAGAAAGACATTTAAACACATTTCAGTGTATAAATCTCTTTTGGAGTTTATAATAGCAGAATTTCTTTCATGTATTTGAATATGATTTGTCATTGTTGCTAAGATTTCTATAGCTTCACTGTAGAAAGTTTCTACAGTTTTACTATGCTGTTTGAGACCGTGAAGGGCTCGAATAAAAGAAGTTTCGTTTCTCTTATCAGAGTAATGAAGAAAAAATTTTCTTTGATGTTTGCCCATACTAGTGGGGTGCCATACATATTTAACACCTCGTTAGCAGGTCCTACAATTTTATTTCTAACAGCTCTAAGTAGCATTTGTCCGCATGGAGTTCCGTCTGTACATGCAATTATTGAAAGAATTTCTTTACAATTGCTAATGAATTCAAATAATAGTTTTGGATTGCCTTCAAATTTTGGAAGGTCTTTTATGGCGTCCGGAACTCTTAACGAGTTGAAAATATCGATTGTATTTAACGTAACAACATTTTCTCCCGGACTTTGTGGGACGGGTTGGTTTACAATTGTAACTTCTTGTATATTATTATTATTTATTGGGTTCGTGTTTATAGGAGTTTGATAATCGGAATTTTCAAAGCTCAAATACGTATTATTTAATGGAGATAATGGAAAAAGTAAAATATTATTTAGGTTTTCGCGACTATCAGCTTTATCTTCACAATCTTCTTCACTAATACTTTCCAAACAAGTAAATTTAAGTTTCCTAAGCTTCATATGTGAACTAAGTTCACATGTTTAACTTCCGTTGAAACAGCAAGGTGCTAATGACAATCTGGACACGACAATAATCAAAATGATTTCAACATATATTTTTTTTTTTTTATTTTTCTGTGCCTAAGGCAGCCTCACCTTAGGTAAAATTATGGCTTAATTCACAGAATAAAAAATTTTTATTAATTAGTGATTTTGTTATTACACGAAGATAGACTTTTTGCCTATCCTACCGACTGCGCCAAATAAGTGACTGGTTCACTTTTAATATAAAAAAAAAACAAGTTTTAACTTTTAAACTGTTTATTTGAATTGTTAAGTATTAATTAATTTGTTAATCGAAATATTACAGGTATTTATATCAAAAAGATGCAATATCAGCGAAACATATTTTATGGGAAAATTATAATTAAAGGTTTCCAAATAGTTATTAACTTTAATATATTTGATTTATTTTAATTTAGTTTTGCTGACATCGCGTCTGTACATAAAGGTGAATAACATATAAAGAAAAGTTAGAAATTAGACTTATAAATATATTAGTTATTGCATATGGTTATGTAATATCCAGTATAGGGTATATAATTCGCGCAGGAAATTGTAAATTTCTTTGAAGTTACTATCTTTATTAATTTCGAAAATATGCTTTAAGGTCTTTGGAACTGTGTGGCTGGTCCTCAACCCACTACTCTAATTAGTCCCAAATTTCAAGGACACTAAGGAACTGAAAGAGTTTGCTCGTTTGGCCTAAATTCGATCAAAAAGTTCTAAGTTCCGAACCCACTGTATGCAATCACCGCCGTAGTTTCATTACCAGTACCCTACAACACAAATTTTATGAAGATAGCGTCATTAGTTGTTGAGTTATCGTGATTTTTTATATATGTTCGTTAGCCCTTGGACCGATTAAAAGGTCCAGAATCCGAACCCATGGGCTGATTTCGCCCATTTCCAATCACCGCCGTACTTTCAGTCCTAGTAACCTATAGTTAAAATTTCATCAAGATAGTTCCATTATTTTTTGAGTTATCGTGCCTACGGACGGACGGACGGACATGGCTATATCGACTCAGGAAGTCACGCTGATCACAAATATATATACTTTTCCATATCTAGCTCGCTTTCTTTGGGTGGTTACAAACACCATACCAAAGTTAATATACCCCTTTACCTATTCTGTAGGTGTAGGGTTTAAAAAGCCAGTACTAGCAAAACAATTATAAGTATTTTTTTTTCTCAATATAAAATTTTAACATAATTAAAGATTTTAAAAAAAATGTGTCCTAACAAGACAATTATGATAAGTATTTTGGCAATATTTTTTTGTAAGCTTAGAAAATATTTTTTTTCTTTGCATTTACAAATTAAACATTAAAATTTAAAATTTGATTGACGTAACAAGTTAACTAATTTTAATTATTCAAAAAATCTTTATACCCGTATGACTATATAGTCAAAGGGTATAATAAATTTGCCATTACGTTTGTGACGCAGAGAAGGAGGGGGGTAGATATGACTCAAGTGTATGGATCGGATCATAATCGAAAAATAAATCGATTTAGCTATGTATGTCCGTCCGTCATCACGATAACTCAAAAAGTAAAGGAGCTAGGATTATGAAATTTTGACAAATTTGTTTTTATGCAAAAACCGGAATCGCTATTTAAATCCAGCCATTTTGGTCCACGGGTTCGAGTACCTGCCATACAACTTCTAATTTTATATGAGCATTACTCTATACCTATGGAAGCTGCGTGTCTGAAATTTTGCTAAAAATAGTTTAGTGTAATGCCAAAGTTACTGCAAAATTTAGTTAGTCTACTGCTGAGGGTTTGAGTAGCTGCCATACAACTCCTTCTTTTATATGAGGATTGCACTGCAGCAAATGAAGGTGGGTGTCTGAAATTTTGCCAAAAGTAATTAACCGGAGGATATAATGTATATGTTACTGTCATACGGGTATTCCAGATTTGACACAGTCTACTCTACCACACTCTTCCTCGTTTTTATCTCTAAATGACGAAAATGCATAGTATATAACATATGAATTTTCTTTTTCCAAGGGGGAGGAATGCTATGAACCGAATTTGAGGTTTATGATACTCTTCCTTATTAATGTTTAAATAAAATAAGTAATTAAAACAAATCATATTTCAATAACATTAATTCATTTATTCACTTTGTTCTGTTTTTGAAACATGATCCTAAGTAACACTGTTAAATGTGACATATTAATATCAATATTATGATAATATTAATAATGTTAAGCATATAGTAAATTTATTAATAAATAAATTTATTTTGTTTAAAATAAGAACAGGTCAGTTTATTTATTTTTCAATATAAAAATAGGAAGTACAAATGATAACATTTAACATTTGCAATGCACTTTTACTAAAATTAAAATGAGTAGTATCGCCCTGAGCTCGTAATTCGAACTTTTTGTGCTTTTAAATTTACATAAAAATTCTGTTTTGTGTAATTTATATTAGACTAATATTACGCGAAACTTATTTTTTTGTCCTATACATAATAAAATTTATAGCAACAAATCAACAATTCTTGCGTTTGAAATTTGCTCAAAAAAAATTTATAATTTTTTCAATTATAATAACGTTTTTAAGTATTTTTGAATTTTATTCCTGTAGCTTAACGCGCTATATAAAGAGTATAATTTTCAGTTTCAAACAGTCAGTCGGTGCAAATACTTAGTCGGTGACTTAGAAATACCCTACACCTATTTGGTTCAAATTTAATGAGATATCCATAAGTTATTTTAACACCATAAAAGCTGTTATTACTTTGATCGTTAGACATAGCTAACCAAATTAACTTTATAATACTAAAAACATTTTCTAATTACACTATCTATTAAAAAATATTACAAATTCTTACTAATTTATCTATTTAAAAATATTACAATACAAAAAAACTTGAAATAAATGAAAATATATTTATTCCAAATCAATTACAAAATGAAAAAATTCTAATTATTAAATTTTGTGATAAAAAGCAAATCAAAGAATAATTTTTCAAAATTGCAATTATTTTAAATGGTTAGTTTATATACCTAATAGAAAAGCTTATAAACGAAAAATATGCAATAAATGTATTTCTAAAATACAATTACAAATTTAAACCTTTTCATATAATTCATTTAAATATAAAAATAATTTTACATAAATGCAGCAAGTACCTTTGAACATAGCTGAACCACTACAATTAAATCTAAATTTCGGGGACACATAGGAAATAGGAAATATATTCTTTTGCTTCGAAATTATACTCTTTCGGCCTCAAATCGATTAAAAGCTTCTAGAATCCGAACTCATAGAACAAACTCGACCAGAAATAATTCCCATGGTACTTTCATTACTAGTAACCTAGAGTTTAAATTTCATCAAAATAGCGGCATTATTTTTTGAGTTATGTTTTTAAGATATATGTTTGTTAGCCCTTGAACTTTTGAAGGGTTCCAGAACCCGAAACCATGGTACGATTTCGGCCATATGCAGTCCCCGTCATACTTTCAATACTTGTTAACCCTTGTACACAATTGGAACGTTCTATCTTAATTTTAAGTTACTATTTTTATTAATTTCGATGATAAGCTTTTAAACCTTGGGGGGTCTAAGATGGGTACTGAACCACCACTCTGATTGATTTAAAGTTAGGGGAACGCGCAGGAAATAGTAATAAGCACCCATGTACCAAATTTGAAACTTCTAAATTTGTTTGTAGTTACTATATTTATTAATTTCGAAATAAGCTTTAAGGTCTTCGGAACTGTGTGGCTGGTCCTGAACCAATGGGCCGCTTTCGCCCATTTCCAATTCCCGCCGTTCTTTCAGTCCTAGTAACCTACAGTTAAAATTTTATCAATATAGCTCCATTATTTTTTGATTTATCTTACCTACGGACGGAGGGACATGGCTATATCGACTAAGGAGGTCACGCTGATCACAAATATATATACTTTTCCATATCTAGCTCGCTTCCTTTAGGTGGTTACAAACACCATACCAAAGTTAATATACCCTTTTACCTATTCTATAGGTGTAGGGTATAAAAAAGCGATTTACATTCTAAATATAAATAGTTGTCTAATATATATTGTTCTAAAAATTTGATAATTTTTTAAAAAAAATACATATACATACTTAGTGAAGTCAAGTAGCCAAAATTCGAGTTAATGCTGTCCTATCTATAGAAAATTGTACCTTTTTTCTAAAAATTTCAATACGATTTGAACTATGTTTTATTTATTCTATATCCTAATTAAAAAGCTCATTCATAGAGCATAACATGTACAACAAAATGTAACATATGTAGCTATCATAATTCATAGGTTAAGTACTTAGTATTATATTATATTGAAGCTTCCAGAAGTACAAAATAATTGTTAATTAACTCTTCCATTTTAAAAAATATTCTTTATATATTTCAGCAATAACCCATAATTTTTTCACTTTGTTTTCATTATCTAATTATATCAAATATTATTAACTTCACTTCATGTAAATTCATGTACCTATTTATTTGTAAATTTTTTGACAGAAATTATACGCCGAACGATTTTATTTAAGTTGAAGATTATTTTTTAGTTTTTTTTGCAAACATAATATAGGTATTTTCAATTATTTTGAATGTATGTTTTTTAAAAAGAAAAATATTATTTTAAAATATTTTATTTTGAAAACTTAATCGTAGCAACATAAAGAAAAACAATTACAATATTTTTATACGCTTTGTCAAATTTTAAAATTTAAAATTCCGAAGTACAGTACATAACATACATACTTATTTCAAAATTTTTTGACAGAAACTGCACGCCGCACTCGTATATGCTGGTTGATCCCTCTGCTGGACTTTGGAAAAACACAGTAACAGCAGTATAAATATTTTTGAGTAATGCGAATTTTTGCAATAAATCAAAGCCTTAAAAAAGTTTCTGTGGTATCAATAAAAGAACTAAACGTTGTTATTCAATGGAAAATCTACTTTCAAACTACGTTTTCAAAATTCCTTTAACTTCAAAAAAAATTAGGTAGGCAAAGCTAACTTTGTTTTACAATTTTTGAACGATTCCAGTTTGTAAAAATTTGCTAACTCAAAACACAGTAAGTGCTCTTACTTTGTTTTACATTGGTGACCGAATGTTTCTTTTTGTGGTAAAAAATTTAATCAAAACACAGCAAGTGCACTTACTTTGTTTTAAATTGGTGATCGAATGCTTATTTTGTGGTAACAAATTTAATCAAAGCTCAGTAAATGCACTTAAATGATTGTTTTGAAATACTGTCAAAGTAATTTTTTTTTTGTCAAATAAAATATTAAAGTTTTAAGTTATATATATTAAATTTTTTCTTTTATTTTTGGAAAGAAAAGATATTTTTTTATTCTTATTAAAATAATAAATATAATAATAATAAAAATAATAATTGTTTAATGAAAAATTAAATTAAATTCATATAATGATAATAGTTTGATAGTTTATGAAAAAAAAATAAATAAATTCTTCGTGAAAAAATTGAAAAGTATAAATAAATCTTTGTAAAACTAAATAAACTATAATTCCAACAATAAATCCTCAATTTGATCTGATGAAACTAAATCATTAATTGATTCTGCAGTAGTTGGAACATTTTGCCAAAATGATTTTCTGTTTGGTGGCATAAATGGACCAAGTTCATTTAAAATCCTATTTTTTTTTGCAGAACTGATCCCACGATTTGGGATTACTGCTGGTTTATTGGGAATTTTGGTTTTCTTTTTTATAAAATCTAAATATTGGAAATCTTCTACAAAATTCAGTTTAAATCCCATTTCTTTCATTCCTTTTTTAAATTATACTGCTACAACTGAATGTAAATATAAATTGTTTTGGTTTACCACAGATTTTTTGGCAAAGTTTTTTTTTTCATTTTTCCATAAGCTAAATGTTATGAGTTCTAAGACTTGTAAATTGCTCCTAGCACTTTCAACAAGTTCTACCATTTCTCTAAAATCATATATATTAACCTTTCTTTTAATTTTTGTTTCTATGTTTCCATGAACACCATCCGCCGTCGTATGTGTATGTCCTTTTGTTAGAAATTTTATAGTGATCTCATCCGGACCATCGTTCGAATTAACGATGCTCCGCTCCGGCTTGATAATCAAAGCCGAAAATAAAACCCAATTTTTATTTTGGGCGCAGCAATTGTCAGCCCAAAAGATAAATCTTTTTGCATCACGCTCTTGTGAAACAACTTTTAAAATAGCGTCAACCAGATTTTCAGCTTTGCGTCCCGCCAAAGCTTCGTGTCACATAACACAATAGCTCTTACGTATACTGTTTTTATTGAGAGTTGCAAATGTTTCGTTGAAAGTAACTAATTTGCTTATGAAGAAATTTTGTTTTACTTGCGGCATAATTGGTAATAATATTACCTTTTGAAGGTCCATTGAAAATATGCGCATATCAGAAAATAATGGAGATTCATCAAAAGGTTTTTCGGAAATTTCTGATATTTTGGAATCCATATCATACTCTTCTTTAGCTTGTTTTGCCTTTAATTGATGTTGCTTGAGCTTTTCAGTTACTAAATTATCGTTTTAATTTTCCCGTAGTTGTTCCTTCAACTTATTACACTCTTCACATATATCTGTTTTTGGTGGTTTAAAAGAAATGTTCATATCTCTAAAATGTTTTCTATATACCTCTATTTGGCAGGTATGAGGATATTTTCTTCTAAAATCTTGGTACATATCCTTTACAGTTAATTCTCTGGGTAAATATCGTACATTTGGAGCATTTTGTCTCCGGTAATGACTGACACACGGATGATATGTTTCAATATGTTGCAGTATAAGATCACGTTCTACTTTTGCTTTTGGTTTTGATCCTCTATAATCTTTTATTACCAATCCACTAGCATTTCTTTTTATTGCCTGTACTAATGCCGTTAATACCGAATCATTCGTGTATCCCAAAGTTCTCAAAAATGTTAGCTGGCAAACTGATATTTCTCCTAGAACTTTATGTGGTAAAAAATATAACCGAGTTTGGGATTTTTCTTTTGTAACTTTATTTAAACGTTTCCTTACTGGTACTAACTTTATATACTTCATCATCCAAATCCTTCTACTTGAGTAACCAATTGACCAAAAAGTTCGCCAAATTTCATGCCGGTCTTCATCCGTAAATTTATTACAATCTCTTCTACATTTACCCTCACATTTATTTAAAATTGGATGTTTTTTCCTGTCTCTTTTTATTTTTTCTTTTTCAGAAATCAATTTCTTTTTCTTGTTTGAGTTCTGGCCTAATGGATCATCTTGAACCTTCAAAGAAATTTTTATAGATTTAAAAATAATACGCTGATAATTTTAATAAAACAATTTTAGCTACACACATATTGCTCAGAATTTTTCGATGAAGTCGAAGTGTCGTCTTTGTCACATTCAGGTTCATCCCTATTATTATTGTACTCATCGATTGGTGCATTCAACTTTAGAAATGAAATTTACATAATTTAAAAACCTACATTTTAATATTTTTAAAAACTACTTACTACATTTTGTCGTGCCTGCAAAGCTAATTTTACTAATTTTTTGCTTCTTTCACTTATACCTTCCATATTATCAAATTAATTTTTTTTAACAATTAAATTTTTATATTCACTCTTTTAATATTTTAAACGAACTAAATTTTTGATAGATTGTTATGATTTCAACAAAATATAACTAACTGTAAATCTCCGAACAAAAAAAAACAAGTGCGTATAAAACAAAAACAAACAAATACAAAACAAAAAAAATAAAAAACAAAAAAATATATATCAAAAAAGCCGTTGAAAAATTCAAAAAATTGTAATTTAAAAAAAACCATAGAAAAACGCAGTAACTGAGAGTCAGTTACTGTGTTTTTCCTTGGAATTTTCGTTTACAGTGTTTTTTCGTGGTGTCACCTATATAGTTAGGGCAGTTACTGTGTTTGGACATGTTTATATCTCAGGTTTTATTAAGTGTATTACAACGGCGACTATATAGAAATAAAGAGAAAAACACAGCGAGTGCAGTCCTATATAAAAGTCAAATAAAAAAAAAAATCACTTACTGTGTTTTTCCAAAGTCCAGCAGCCCTAAAGAACACATAATTTTTTTAAGGAATGTTATTTTCTTTTTGTTTCTACAAACATATTATAGGTATTACAATTATAATGTATTTTTAAAAAAAAATGTAGGTACTCTTAAAAACAATATTATTTTAAAATATTTTATTTTTAGAACAATAACAACATAAGAAAAAACAATAACATTTTTATATGCTTTGTCAATGTTTAAATTTTAAAAATTCGAGGTACAGTAAGTTATTCTCATGTAATATCATGTATGTACTTAACTACTAATTTAAAACTTTTTGTTAGCAATTATACTCCATAAGCGTTATTTTGGTTAGTCCCTAAGGAACAAATCATTTAAATTACAAATTATTTTTTATAGAAAGATTTTTAATTTTTAATTTTTTGCAAACATATTTTATAACAACTTTTGTTATACATCTCTCAAACGTAATCACAACTACAGAATATATTTCAAAACTCGGTTATTTTATTATTATAAAAAACTTAACAAAAAGCAACAACAATATACAAATTAGCAAAATAATTTTTTAAAAAAAAAAAGAAAACATACAGTACTTTTCGCTTATAACGACCATGAATGGACATTTTACATGATGTTCCAGCTTCAAGATTATATATAGTACTTTTTCTTCTAATGAAATTTTTTTTTGTATTTTTGATGCGTTATTATGATTTTTTTATATTAAAAAATAAATAAAAAAATACTAAATTAATCACCAAGCAACATTATTAGATATAATAAGTTTTAATAAACGAAATATGAATGTAATAAAAAACTTCCATTTTTAGGTAAAATTTAATTCATTTGGCAAAAATTGTATAGTTTATTATAATTAAAATTGAACCGAGTTCGTTATAAATGAAAACTACTGTATAAACCAAATGTATTGCTTTCATTTCGAACAGAATTCATTTTTTTTCCGCATTTCCCGTTCTCTCGTATAAACCAAATGTATTGCTTTCATTTCGAACAGAACACATTGTTTTTCCGCATTTCTCCTTCACTTTTTAAGAAAAAAAAAACAAAAACAAAACAAAAAATTTAAAAAAATTTAAATTTCCTTTTTCATTGAACATTTGAACTAAACAAAAAAAAAGAAAGATATAAGTCGGCGCCTATAAGAGTTTGATTGAGCTGCGAGCTACAACCGAAAATGAATTATATTTACACAGAAAGTCGGCGCATAATATTAGAGTCATAAGCCTCAACTTTTAACCGCGTGACCGTTAAATTCAAATTTACGTCAAACTAAAGACGAATTTTCACCTGAAAGAACGCAATATTCTAAAAAAAAAATATCATTGTAATATGAAAACAAAAAAAACTTTCTTTTGGTTGCTGTTTCATTAAAATTGATCATAAAGTTTACCGTGAAAAAGGATGTTTGTATTTGTATGGGAAAAAATAAGCCGATTAAATATTATGATATATTTTGACCCAAGCGTACCACTTAAAGCTGGAAAGCCTGGTATTCTTTTATTTTTTTTTCCTTATTTCTAAGCTACCTAACAGTATTAAAATAAATGGACTAGTCAGTCACAGTTTAAAAGAAAGGAATAGCAATAACTGACATATTGACCTACATTTTTGTTTAATGACCAATGCCCCCGGAAGTAATAATAAACAAGAGTAGTTAACCTGGCACTCTGTCATGGGAATTCTGAGCCAGAAAGAGATAGCAATAGTTTGGCATATTGACCTACATTTTGATTAATTACCCCGGAAGTAGGTCAAGTTATGTTAAAAGTAGGTGATCTTGACTTCGGCGGTGCCGGTAATTAGGTCAGACAGGTTTAGAAGTAAGTTAAACAACTCTTGTTGTTTATATTGTAATAGGGAATCATGTAAAAGAAGTAAGTAAAAATATTTCAATACAATGTGCGTACGCAAATTAGCATGCAAAGAGAATATAAAGTCAAAAGAAAAGAAAAAAAATTTTAAGTCACAATAACAAAACATGTTTTCTGCCCAGCATGTATATATATTATATGTATGTAATAAGTAGAAGAAAAAATTTAAAGTCACAAATAGCAAGTTCATTATAATGTAAAACATGTTTTCTGCCCAGTATGTATATATATTATATGTATGTAATAAGTAGAAGAAAAAAGTCATCGTTTTCTGTAAGGAATGAAAAAAAAAAAAAAATCAAAACTATGGTTAATTGCTTTTGGTACCTATTCATAATCTACATACAAATAAAAATAAAACAAAGAAGTTACTGTGTTTAAATAATTTTATTTAACTGAAAAAGCTTTAACAATTTTACGATGATCAGATGTTAAAATTCTAGAAATAGTGATACCAACATTTTCAATGCGTCTTTGAAATCTACTTCTATCACATGCGTATTGATGCCAATGACCTTTACGAGCAGCTCTGTAAGCATAGTCCCATACATACATGACTTGAATTTCGATATCTGTGTTGAAGTGAACTTTTGTAGTTTTATTATTTAAATTCATATTGTATATGTATGAAGGTCTTAATTTAGAATTTTTTCTTTTAAGAGATACATATATACATTAAAGCAATTTTTAACTGCACATCTGAAATTGTGGTTTGATAAATGTATAGGACATGATGTTTTAAAGTTATCAATCTTTTCTAATGGCGGCAAAACTCTGCTTAAATCTTCTATATTGGCACTGTCAATGTACTTTTGAAGGAAAAGTTTCTTTTGCATGATTGCGTATGTCTATTTTGTAATTTAAAAAGGAAAATATGAAAAAGAAAATCTGAAAAAAATAGGTATCTTGTTGAATTATAATTAAAAATTATAGAAACGGTAACAATTAATGTTTTAATTCTTAACTTTTTTTAAATTATATACATAGGTAAATGTTTTTAAATTATTTACATATATCTAATTCAAATTCACATGCACTTTGTTAAGTATTTCAGTTTTACTAAAATCCATTTACATTATTTTTTGTTTTTGAAAAAATCGAAATATATACGTGAATTTGAAAGATCATAATATATTATATGAACTCATTCGATGCCTCCAAACAATAACTATATAAGTCAAGTTTGATATCACGATTAGAATAGGTATAAGTAAATTCATATCTCTTTTACTTGTTAATTTTTATAATTCATATTTTTATAAATAACATTTTTTTGGTTTTAAGTATAGTTACAACGAAACAAAATTAAAAAAAGTTACTTTTTCGTAGTTCTATGCTTAGTTACGTCATTTTTAATTGTATATTTTTGTTATTCGAATGGTATAGAGTGTGCATTTTCGGATAAGAACAATGTAAGCCTACTTACATTAGCATTTTTAAGAGAAATAAAAAAATAATAACCCGAAAAGAACGTCATAAGTCTTGAAGATCACATAATAAAATTGTTTTAAATATTTTTCAAAGGTTTTTTAACTTCACATTTAAAATCGTGAATTTCTAATTGTCTTCTTAATGTTTTCTTAATAAAATTTTATTAATTTATTCCTAATAAAATTGTATTCTTAATTTATTTAAAAATAACAAAATTTATAATAAAATATATTTCAGACTTACATCATTAAAGCTTGTAGCCGTCGATATATAATTCATAAATCGTATTTATTCATAGTTCAAATTTTTATTAAAAAATAAAGTCAAAGCTTTTATTTTGTTTTTGTTTTTATTTTTTTTTTAGTTGTCTGATTAAAATTTAATAATGAATAGAGTATAAAGCTTTAAGCTTTTTTTTCTTTTTATTTTATTTCTTTCTTTTAATTTTAAAGAGCTTGAATTTTAAGGTTTTTGTTTTATATGGACTGTGCTCATCAGTAGTTATATTCATTATCTTTGCTATAGGTACCAAAAACAATTAACCTGTTTTTATTTTTCATTCCTTACAGCAAGGTTATATATGTAGATAAGACATAGCAGTAAGTATATATTTTCAGAATCATTCTAAACTTTCAGTTTCTTTATTATCATTTTTTTTTTATTATAAAGCATTTAATAACAAATAACACAAACATTCAACTATAGTCATAAAACAGGTATTGTTACTACATATTACACCATGATCATTGAATTTTTTTTTTCTTTCTTTATCTTCTTTACCAATAATTATTTTTTTCTTGTTATCTATAATTCGTATATTTAAAACTATTTTTTTTTTTTTTTTTTTTTTTTTAAACACAGAAAACTGGTTTAATTTTAAGGATTAAAAATTATATATATATATATTTTTCAACTTCATCTTTCATAATATTATTTAGATTGTTAAATTTCTTTAAAATCAACCAAAATGTTTTTGTTTTCAATAATAAACGTTTAGAAAGTGACCTTACATCAGTCTGTGGATAATATTGTTATATATTAGGTGTGATGTATGATAAAACTTTAAACGATCTTAACTGGAATGATATATTTATTAATCCTCACCATCAGATAATAGAAAAAATTATATGAACTTTTAGGAATCCTTTGATATCATCAGTGTTGCCATTTTTACAGTATTCCGGTCAAATTTGGCTGGAAAAAATATTCTTTGACAGGAAAAAAATCGAAATATTTTGACTGAATTTTTGACTGACTTATTTTTTTATTTGACCGTTTTTGATATAACATTATATTTCGTTTCGGAAAAATTTAAAATAATTTTAAAAATATTCGTTGAAGTTGAACACTTTAATTCACCAAAAGGGTTATAAATTTTTGAGAAATGGAGTAAATCTTAATTTGCATTGGTATTCGATGAAATAGCCATTAGAAGACTATACTATAATAGTGCACTGGATGAAATTAGTGGGTTTTCTGATTATGGTTCTGGCAGAACAAAAGACATCGCAAAATACATACATATTTTGAAATAACTATTTTACTACTTTATCTGAAATAATAAATAAATAAATCTTTAGTTATATCATTAGTTAAATTAGGTATTGCGAATTTATAAAAAGCAAAGCTCCATAAATCAATCTAAACAAAGAAATTATGTACATATTTCATTATACATACTTAATTTTAAGTCTTTCTGAAAATATTTATTTTGACCCGATTTTTTGACAGTATTTTACTCTAAAAACTTTTGACTGAATTTTTTAAAAAGTTTTCCAGTCAAACTGTCGAATTTGACCGGATTAAAAATTTTGAAGTGGCAACACTGGATATCATTTCATACTTTTATTTTTCAGCTTTAAAAAACAATGTAAACAAGGTTAGCAATTTGTTTAATTCAAATAAATTTAAAATCTCTTGAAATCTAGACAATGTACATATATACATATACATATTTATTATATATGTTTTTTTTTTCAAAGCTCTAGAAAATGTCTTTAAAAAATTATTGAAATTTTACTCCGTTCTACTACTATTTTTAAATCTACTCTAGAGTTTCCATTTCCCGGCACTTTTAAATTTCCCGGGATACGGGAAATTTAAAATTTAATTTTTCGGGAAATCCCGGGATCCCGGGAAATGTGAAAAGATTTAAAGAAAAGTACAAATAATAACATTTTAAAACAAAAAACAAGAAATTTTTATAATAATTCAAGTCTTTATTCAAAGATATAACAAAACTATAATAAAATAAACAAAAAAATAAATGTGTAATATTCAAAAGAAAACATTTGGATTTAAAATAGTAATAATAAAAATATAATTAAACTGCTAAATGCTATGCTATTTTACTTTTTATATTTAATAAAATAACTTTTCAAGAAGCAAAGTACATTAAGTGAATGGCCACTTGTTGTTGTTGTTTGGATGGGGGGGAGAGCAAGTCTCCCTTACACCTAGGCCTTGCGGCCCGTTGTGCACCCCTGCTCTCAGAGTCGCTCGTAATAATTACAGCTCCTCATTGAGCCATTCAATTCCCTTAATGAAGCTCAGCAGTTTACCTTGGTCTAACTGCCTTACCGTGCTGAAGTCATCCCAGTACGTTCTTCCTAAGGTTCTCAATCTTAGGTTTTCTAGTGTTACGCATTGGCATAGGACGTGGAGAACTGTTTCGTCTTCACTTCCACAGCCTCTGCATATACTCGTGGTTGCCCTACCTATTTTTGCTGCATGTGCTCTGAGCATTAGGTGGCCCGTACTTATCCCTGTAATTAGTCTAAGATCCTCCCTTTTTAATTTCAGGATCTTTTTCGTTTTCTTACTATTTGTACCTCCCCAGAAACTCTTGGTGTGAGTTGAGCCTGTGGAGTTTAGCCATTGTTCATTTGCTTGAGTCTTAGCCCAGTGTCTTGTGAACCGTTTCACCTCTACGTGTGAGAGCCCTATCGGTTCTATATCTGTCCTATGTTCTCTTATAGAACTTTTCGCAATCTCATCTGCTCTTTCATTGCCGGGGAAGCCTGAGTGGGCTGGGATCCAGTGCAGTCTAACTGCATTGAATTCCCCCAGTTTATTCAGGGCTTCCCAGCAACCCAGTGTGGATTTCGATCTATGTAGACTACCTTCCATTATGTTTATAATGGATTTGCAGTCAGTATAGATATTTATCATCTTGCCTCTTATTCTTCTTTGTAGCAATTCTTCCACTGCTTTCTCTATTGCTTCTAGTTGACGGACCGTCGCATGGCTTGCCATTGGTTTAGCAACCCTTATAGCTGGTTCGTCGCATATTATCCCTATACCACAGCGGTTATGTTTTTTAGCCGCGTCGGTATAGATGTCTATTGTATTCGGTAGGGTACTATTATTGATACGGCTTATTTCTGTTTCTGTATCAAATTTTCCATCTAGCCTGAGTTCCCCTGCCATATCATCACTGATTGAAAGAGGGCTCGTGGCCAGGTTCATTATGCCGCCCAAGTTATTTGCTTGGGTCATAATTTCTTTGTGCCCGTATTGGTTATCAAGATTTATCCAGTTACCTGTCATGTAAAGCCGAAGAGCTGTATCTATCGCTCTCCTCTTTACCTCTATTTCAATTGGTTCTATATCCAATATTGTCTCCATGGCCTTGGTCTCCATGGCCACTTAGTAAGGATCTTTTTTTGGTAGAAAATATGGCAGCTATTGAAAATACTCGCTCGCTTTCAGTTGATGTAGGCCTTATTGTTTTTAAACAATAGAATAATTTTTTTAAATTTTCAGTCAGTTCACCCGTTAATTCATACATTTTTATTTCTTTTTGAATATTATTAGAATTAGTGTAATCTGAATTAATTGGCATCCTTTTAAAACATTTCTTCACTGCAGTTTCCAAGTTCTTCCGTAAATTTAATTCATCGATGTTACCTTCCATCACTACTTTACTATCGTCACTCTCAATATCAATTGCAGTAGCATCAGGATAAGTTTTTGTAAATAATTTTACCATTAATTCTTTTGCCAACTTTATAATGCAAGCTTTGCTGCTTTTTCCCAAAAAAATATTATTTAAATTTTGTGAATTTCGATTTTGCAAAAATTGTAAGAGCGAAACTAAATCTTTGTTGCGTCTTTCTATTAATCTTGTTTTTAATACTTGTAGCAGTTCAGCACTTAAAACATTTTTTTGAAGTATACATATTACAAAATCGCAATTTTAGACTTGAAAACTATTGAAATGACAACTTTACATGATGATATGATCTTATATGATCTATATGATCTTTATTGGAAATTAATGAACTTAAATTTCCCGGGAAATGAAAATAAAAACCCGGGATTCCGGGAAAAGAAAAATTACATATTTCCCGGGAATTCCATCCCGGGATTTCCCGGGATGGAAACTCTAATCTACTCCTATCATTAAATCTACATACCTACTTCAATTTTTCAGTAATGCTCTCCAATAATTTATTTTGTGCCGATCAGAAAAGTTAGTAGCAAAATTTAGTACAATAGGTATTTATTTCTACTTTCCTTTCTTTTTTGTTTTAATCAGAACATATTCGAGCATCTAAAATAGAAGAAAGAAGGTAGACTAAATACATAAGTTGCAGCTTATCATTATAGACACCTCAGCACCGATAACAAAGTTGATTTTGGATTTTTATTTCTCATTTATTTTGCTCTTAATGTAAATTATTAAAACAACTATGTATCTCATTTTTCAGATACCAAAAGCTTTATATCATACATAGGTAGGTATATCATAAATTGTATTTTAACAATCATATTGAATTCATTTCCTTAGGGAGACACGTTTCACATTTTATGATTTTTTTTTGTTCATTCTCTTTATTTATTACGAAAAAATCTGACATACAAAGTAGAAACTTGTTTGTAAATACAAAAATAAGTACATATCATGTATAATAATAATAATGTGCAATGCAATGTGTATGCGCAAAAATAGAGAAGAGAGATTTTGTTAAAGGTGGTTTTGAAATAATTAGTTGCCTGTATTAAGAATGAATATAATGCGCATGCGTAAGAGCAGGAATTAATTTTTTAAACCTTTTATACATATTTTTTTTTAGGTGCTTAAACCATTTAGCTTAAGTATATTGTATGAAAAATTTTATAAGAGGCTCACAAATACGATTATATTTACGTTTCTAATTAATATGCGTTTCAATTTTAGGTAACAGTCACTTATGCATCAATATCTATTTAATTTTTATTACAATTCCTGCATTTTGTATTACATCTTCCGTGATAAAAGTTTAAAGCAAAAACAAAAATAATCAAAAAATTTGAGATTGAAAAAGCTACATGATACATTATAATCAATAGTTTTTTCTTTTTAACAAAAATAAAATGTATGTTTTGCCGGCGGCAAATTGAAAGCGCAATAATATTTTTTATTATACGTAGAAAAATGTAGAGTAGATTTAGTACATTTATTTATTTATTTATTTTTTTTTTTTTTTTTACTAATCTAATAACATTTTCTTATCACAAAAACTTTTTTAACATAAATCAAAAACTAATAATAGCACTATATTGAGTTAATATAACTATGTATGTATATCTATACAATTATTATACATCAATAAATTTTCTTTTCATAATTCATAAATGTTCTTAATTAATAAAACTAGAATTTATATATAATTTCTGGTAAAACTCTGATTTATTTTTAAGCTACAAATAATGTTTTTAATGTAGTAAATCCACTCTACATGCGAAATGTAATAGTTTACATCAAATCGTTCAAGAAAAAGTTGTAAAAAAAATCTGCATAGGTTTAATTTATATTTTGAATTGTAAATCTACTCTACATGCGAAATGTAATAGTTTATATCAAATCGTTCAAGAAAAAGCTGTAAAAAAAAAAATCTGTATAGGTTTAATTTATATTTTTAATTGTAAATCTACTCTACATGCGAAATGTAATAGTTTACATTAAATCATTCAAGAAAAAGCTGCAAAAAAAAATCTGCATAGGTTTAATTTATAATTTTTAATTTTGTTTTTTTTTTTTCTTTTTGTTGTTATTTAGTTTATATGGGAGTTTTTCTTTAGCATTTTTTTCTCTGTACTGCTCTTATGATAAAGTGTGTGTATAGATATGTAATCTTTCTAGAAAAAGCTTTTTCATTTCATGGTAGTATAATTTACAAATGACATTATGTCACTCCGAGCACAAAAATCCCATGTATTTTAAAGGGGGCAAAATTCAGATATTTTCCAGTGTGGCCGTTGTAGCTAAACTTTGCGGTACATGCTAATGTACTAAACTGCAAAGCTTTTTCCATTGTAAATTATACTACCATGAAATGAAAAAGCTTTTTCTAGAAAGATTACATATCCATACATACACTTTATCATAAGAGCAGTACAGAGAAAAAAATGCTAAAGAAAAACTCCCATATAAACTAAATAACAACAAAAACGAAAAAAAAAAAAAACAAAATTAAAAATTATAAATTAAACCTATGCAGATTTTTCTAGAATTTTAACATCTGATCATCGTAAAATTGTTAAAGCTTTTTCAGTTAAATAAAAATTATTTAAACACAGTAACTTCTTTGTTTTATTTTTATTTGTATGTTGATTATGAATAGGTACCAAAAGCAATTAACCATAGTTTTGATTTTTTTTTTTTTTTTCATTCCTTACAGAAAACGATGACTTTTTTCTTCTACTTATTACATACATATAACATATATACATGCTGGGCAGAAAACATGTTTTACATTTTAATGAACTTGCTATTTGTGATTGTGACTAAAAATTTTTTTCTTTTCTTTTGACTTTATATTCTCTTTGCATGCTAATTTGCATACGCACATTGTATTGAAATATTTTTACTTACTACTTTTACATGATTCCCTATTACAATATAAACAACAAGAGTTGTTTAACTTACTTCTAAACTTGTCTGACCTAATTATCGACACGACCGACGTCAAGGTCACCTACTTTTAACATAACTTGACCTACTTCCGGGGTAATTAATCAAAATGTAGGTCAATATGCCAAACTATTGCTATCTCTTTCTGGCTCAGAATTCCCATGACAGAGTGCCAGGTTAACTACTAACAAGCATATTTACTTGGTCTAAAGTAATGGGTGCGCCCACGTGACATATTGACCTACATGTTTGATTAATAGCCAAGTCCCCTGGAACAAGGTCATCCCCGGAAGAAGGTTAACTCTTAATGAACAAGTATGTTTATTTGGTTTCTAGTAATAAACAAAATAATTTTTTAAATATGTATAAATTAAACAAGTAAAGCAACAGTCAGTCGGTGCAACCGACTTAGAAATACCCTACACCTATTTGGTTCAAATTTAAGGACATATCCATAAGTCATTTTAACACCATAAAAGCTGTTATTAATTTGATCGTAAAACATAGCTAACCAAATTAACTTTATAATACTAAAAACATTTTTTAATTACACTATCTATTCAAAAATATTACAAATTCTTACTAATTTATCTATTTAAAAATATTAAAAAACAAACAAACTTGAAATAAATGAAAATATATTTATTCCAATTCAATTACAAAATGAAAAAATTCTAATTATTAAATTTTGTGATATAAAGATAATCAAAGCATAATATATTTAATAATCCAAATTTTTAAAAATTGCAATTATTTTAAATGGTTAGTTTATATACCTAATAGAAAAGCTTATAAACTCAAAATATGCAATAAATGTATTTCTAAAATACAATTACAAACTTAGACCTTTTCATATAATGCATTTAAATATAAAAATAAATTTTACATAAATGCAAAATGAACCTTTGAACATAGCTGAACCACTACAATTAAGTCTAGATTTCGGAGACACATAGGACATAGGAAATATATTCTTTGGCTTCGAAATTAAACTCGACCACAACCAATTCCCATGGTACTTTCATGAATAGTAACCTAGTGTTAAATTTCATCAAAATACCGGCATTATTTTTGAGTTATGATGTTTTTAAGATATATGTTTGTTAGTCCTTGAACTTTTCAAGGGTTCCAGAACCCGAAACCTTGGTACGATTTCGCCCATATGCAGTCCCGTCATACTTTCAATACCAGTTAACCCTCGTACACAATTGGAACGTTCTACCTAAATTTTAAGTTACTAGTTTTATTAATTTCGGTGATAAGCTTTTACTCATTGGGGGTCTAAGAGAGGTTCTGAACCACCCCTCCAATTGATCGCAAATTAGGGGGACACGCTAGAAATAGTAAAGAAAACCCTGGGCCAAATTTGAAGGTTCTACATTTGTTTCAAGTTACTATCTTTATTAATTTCGAAAATATGCTTTAAGGTCCTCGGAACTGAGTGGCTGGTCCCCGACCCACTACTCCAATGGGGCCCAAATTTCAAAGACACTTACGAAATAGGAAGGGACACCCTGATACCAAATTTGGAGGTTCTAACTTCATTGATTTCGGAATTACGCTCGTTTGGCCTAAATTCGATCAAAAAGTTCTAAGTTCCGAACCCATTGTCCAATCCTCACCGTACGTAATCACCGCCGTAGTTTCATTACCAATAACCTACAGCACAAATTCCATGAAGATAGCCTCATTAGTTGTTGAGTTATCGTAATTTTTTATATATGTTCGTTAGCCCTGACACCGATTAAAAGGTCCGGAATCCGAAGCGTTGGGCTGATTTCGCCCTTATATAGTCCTCGCTGTACTTATAGTACTAGCTAACCCTTGCACACAATTTGAACGGTCTATCTTAATTTTAAGTAACTATTTTTAGTACTTAATTTCGATTATAAGCCTTTAAAACTTGGGAGGTCTGAGAGGGGTATAGAACCACCCCTCCAATTAATCCCAAATTAGGGGAACACGCAAGAGATAGTAAAGAACACCCTGGGCCAAATTGGAAGCTTCTACATTTTTTCAAGTTGTTATCTTTATTAATTTTAAAGATATGCTTTAAGGTCTTTGGAAATGTGTGGCTGGTCCTCGACCCCCTGCTCCAATGGGGCACAAATTCACAAGACGCTTTGGAAATAGGAAGGGACACCCTGATACCAAATTTGGACGTTCTATCTTCATTGGTTTCGGGATTATGCTCGTTTGGCCTAAATTCGATCAAAAAGTTTTAGGTTCCGAACCCATGGTCTAATCCCGACCTTACGTAATCCCCGAAGTAGTTTCATTACCAGTAACCTACAGCACAAATTTGATGAAGATAGCGTCATTAGTTGTTGAGTTATCGTGATTTTTTATATTTGTTCGTTAGCCCTGAAACCGATTAAAAGGTCCAGAATCCGAACCCATGGGCCGATTTCGCCCATATGCAATCCCCGCCGTACTTTCAGTCCTAGTAACCTACAGTTAAAATTTCATCAAGATAGCTCCTTTATTTTTTGAGTTATCGTGCCTACGGACGGACGGACGGACATAGTTATATCGACTCAGGCGGTCACGCTGGTCACAAATATATATACTTTTCCATATCCAGCTCGCTTCCTTTAGGTGGTTACAAACACCATACCAAAGTTAGTATACCCCTTTACCTATTCTATAGGTGTAGGGTATAAAAAGTAAAATTCCAAATTCTTTACAAGTGAACCAGTTTTCTGTGTTTAAAAAAAGGTAGTTTTAAATATCCGAATTGTTGATGATTAAAATTTTTGTAAAATAAATGATAAACTTTTATTTACGCATGTCTAGGTACAGAAAAAATCTTGTTCTTGTACAACAAAACAAAATAAAACTAAAATCAAATTACAATAGAATTATAATTAATAAATATAAAGAACAATATTTGACCTTAGCGGTTAACGCTCAATAAAATTTTAATTTTATAAATTTACTAGCAGATTTACCCGGTGATGACCTGAAACGTGCAAATTGTAAAAAACCAAGTTTCGGTCAATTTATTGAAGTACTACTTTGGTTAAAAGAAAACCTCAAAAAAATATTTGTGGAGTTCCGTTAACCCATTGTGGCCCAACAGTTTTTATAGGTTTTTTCGTTACTTTGCAATAAATTAGAAATGGTTTAACCAATTGACTTCATATTTTGTATATGTGTTCCTCTTTCAGAATGGAGTTCTTTCTATTAACAGACTTGGAATTTGCTAACCCATACTGATCCGACGATAGTTCAAAAAAAAATTTGTAAGTAAATTACGTCCAATTTTTGAAAGTAAGTAATACTTCTTGAATTAGGGGAATGTTTAAAAAAATTGCGTTGCCCGGGAACGTGCAAATTTTAAAAAAGCAAGTTTCAGCCAATTTTTTGAAGTACTAGTTTGGTTAAAAAGAAAGCCTTAAATATTTGTGGAGTTCCCATTGTGGCCCAACAGTTGTTATTGGTTTTTTCGTTACTTTGCAATTTCGTAAAAGGCGACTAAAAGTTCCAACAAAAATCCCGAAGCGACTGACTCGGAACGAGCGGCTCTCTGGTCTGCGTCTGATCCCTGAGGGACGGCAGTTAAACTCCTGGCAGTAGGTAAAATGCAACCAATATATAAAATAGAAAATATGAATAACGATAATAAAAAAATAAATTCGGTAGGGATATCTACCAAAGTGTCGGCAGAAGCCACGGCTGCCGGCGAGGGCTTTGCTGATCTTATAAGAAGGTCAGAAGAGTCGCCAGTGGCCCAAATATCAAAAAATAATATAGCGGACCCATTTAAGAAGAGCGGAAAAATTAACAGATCACCACCAATTAGAGAACTCCAAAATGAACAAGCACTGTATAACAAATGGCAGAAGGCTGTCGATGAAACAACACAACTAAAGAAGTTGATAAGCAATATGGAAAAACAAATACAGGATCTTAAAAATGAAATTATTAATTTAAAGATGCAGAAACCACAAGTTCTACAAGCTTCACAAGTTCAACACTTATCAAAGTCAGAAAACAGTAAAAAAATAGTATACTCTACAGATGAGGAAGAATTAGCGAAAGAGACTGAGTGGATAAGGGTGAAACAGAAACAAAAAAGGAAGTTAAATGACTCACTTACCCCTCCAAACGCAAAAAAGATGGACTATAAAACCATTCCAAGTAAAGAAACTACTCCAAAAAAGGTTATTTCGCCAAAAAAAATAACCGATCCGGAAAAAGTTAAAAAAAAAACAATCTCCACCGCCAATAATTGTGGATGAATTTAATAACTATAATGAATTCTGCGAGAGAGTAAAAAACGTAATAACAGAAAAACAGTTTGAGATGAAACTCCTTGGAAAGAATTGTATAAAAATCAATTTGTTAGATGAAGATGCTTACAGAACTTTAACAAAAGCTCTATCAGAGTACAAATATAGTTGGCACTCATACGAAAGCAAACAGCAAAGGACAATACGAGTTATGGTGAAGAACCTGCCTCACTCGTGTAAAGCAGAAGTAATAATTAAAGATCTTGAAAATAGAGAATATAAAATAATAGGAGCTGCAAATAAACGTAGCTGGAAGAATAAAGAACCATTAAACATGTTTATGTTAACCTTGAAAAAGGAAGAAGATATTAGTAGAATATACGAGATTAAAAGTATTCTAAAATGTATTGTGAATATCGAGCCCCTAAGAAAAAATAAGCTTGTAGTACAATGTAAGTCATGCCAGGCATATGGTCACACACAAAAATATTGTGGAAAAACCCCAAGATGTGTAAAATGTGCAGGTAGGCACCATACCAGGGAATGTTTGAAACCTAAAACTGAACCACCAAAATGTGTTCATTGCGGATTATAGAGGCTGCATAATCGCAAAAGAAATGCAAAAAATCAAATTTAAGAATATGAGCCCAAATTCACAACAAAGGAATACTCCACAATACGCTAAAAAACAAATCAGAAACCATCTGCAAACGTCGCAAGTGAAGCAAGATTTCCAGACAAAAAGAAGCAGTAAAACTTATGCCCAAGTTGTTGCGGGTAAAAAACTTAATAATAATAGCGAACAAGGAAATGATTTAAAACAATCCATTCTGCTTATACTAAAAAAAGTAACCAAAATAGAAAGTTCTATGGTCGATACGGATTGCAGAATAGGAGCACTAGAGGGCAGTACCAAAAACCTGCTTCGAAATCGAAAAGATGAATAAACTAAAAATTCTTTCATCGAATGCCAATGGAGTGTGGAAAACAACACCAACAATAGCTACAAGCAGTCCTTGACATAAATAATATAGATGTTTGTCTTATAGCAGAAACACACTTTAACAAACAAACGCATATTAATTTTCATGGTTATAAAGTTTATCATAGGATACATCCAGGTAACTCTGCTAGAGGAGGAAGTGCAGTGATTATAAAACAAAGTATACAACATTTTGAAGAAGCCAAATTTGAAACAGAAGAAATAAAAGCTATGGCCGTAAACGTAAAATGTAAAAACTACTTTATTGTAGTAGAACGTATATATTGTCCACCTAAGTACTCTCTGAAGAAACATCATTATTTAGATCTTTTTAAGAAACTAGGAAAAAAGTTTTTTATAGGAGGTGATTTTAATGCCAAAAATACACACTGGGGATCACGGCTAACAACAACCAAAGGCAGGGAATTATTCCAAGCAACAAGCGAATTTGGGTGTGAAACCATATCAACAGGAAAACCTACATATTGGCCTACAGATCCAAATAAAATACCTGATTTAATAGATTTTTTCATTATTAAAAACATTTCGAATAATTTCATACAGATAGAAGATAGGCAGGAAATGGACTCTGACCACTCACCAATTCTGCTAACTGTAAGTGAAAACGCTAATGAAAAGCAGAGCATTCCGATTCTCGCCAGTAAATACACTGACTGGGAAAGCTTTAAAGTATGTCTGGAAGAAAAAATACAACTAGCTGTACCGTTGCAATACAAAGAACAATTGGATGCGGAGGTGGAAAACTACATTAACGATATACAACCTACAGTGTGGGAAAATACTCCAGTAATTAAACAAAGAGTAAAAGAAAATAAATATCCAGCCGAAATCTTAGAACTAATTGCAATAAAACGCAGAGCCAGGAAAAAATGGCACCAAACTAGAGCTCCACAAGATAAAACTAGGCTGAATAATCTCACCCAACAAATAAGAAGAAGAATTAAGGAAGTGAAAAACAAATCGATAAATTTATATTTGGAAAAGCTAACAAATGATAAAAGTAATGATTACTCTCTTTGGAAGGCAGCTAAAAATCTGAAAAAACCTATTGCAGCAATTCCTCCAATTAGAAAACTGGACGGAAAGTGGGTGAGAGATAATAAAGAAAAAGCCAAATTATTTGCGGAACACCTAGAAAAAATATTTCAAGTAAACACTGGAGAAGAAGAGGAAGATCTATATGTAGAACAAATTCAGGAGCAAGAGGAAATCGCATTAACAAATCCAGCTGAAGTGAAAAAATAAATTAAAAACAACATTAAATCTAAAAAAGCTCCGGGATATGATTTAATAACCGGACAAATTCTGAAGCAGCTACCAGAAAAGGCAATAGTTAAAATAACAAATCTTATAAATGCTGCATTCAGGCTGAAATATGTGCCGAAATTGTGGAAAGTGGCCGAGGTCATTATGATACCCAAAGCAGGAAATCCACCAAATGAGATATCGTCTTATAGACCAATATCATTGCTGCCTATAATGTCAAAACTATTTGAAAAAATTTATTTGAGAAGACTAAAACCGGTTATTGAAAGGAAGAATCTAATTCCGGACCACCAATTCGGCTTTAGAGAAAAACACGCAACAATAGACCAGGTACACAGAATAACAAACACTATTGAAAAAGCTTTAGAGGAGAAGAAAGTCTGTTCAGCAATCTTTTTGAATGTGACTCAGGCATTCGATAAGATATGGCACAAGGGATTGAATTGTAAACTGAAAACAATCCTTCCAAAAGAGCATTCGGAAATGATAGAAAGCTATCTATCAGACAGATACTTCTACATAAAACAAGAAGGAGAATATTCCGATCTTAAAGAAATCAGTGCTGGAGTTCCTCAGGGAAGTGTACTCGGTCCAATACTGTATCTGTTGTATACTTGTGATTTTCCTGCTTTTCCGGTTTTGGCTGTCGAAGAAAATAATGAAGAATCTTCAGAAAAACTGCAGAGAGCTATGACAAATATCCAAAATTATACAAAAAGATGGAGGCTAAAATTAAATGAAGCTAAGTCAATTCATGTAGATTTCACAAATAAAAAAATTGACCATAAACCAGTATATATAAATGGTCAAGAAATACCTTATTCAAATACTGCCAATTATCTTGGTATGACATTAGATGCGAAGCTTCGCTGGAAAGCCCACATCAAAAACAAGAAAGAAGAGTTACAAATCCGTTATAGAAAAATGTACTGGCTCATAGGTAAGCATTCTACCTTGACAATACAAAACAAACTTCTGCTCTATAAACAAATATTGAAACCAGTATGGTCATATGGCATCCAGCTATGGGGATTCAGCAAAAAGAGTAATAGAGATGTTATTCAGAGGTTCCAGAATAAAGTTCTAAGAAATATTGTGAAAGTGCCCTGGTACATCAGAAACTATGACCTACATAGAGATATGCAAATAGAATTTGTAGACAAAGAAATCCAAAATTTTGCAAGAAGTCACGAAAAAAGATTCCAAAACCATGTAAATGTCGAGGTAGTCCAGCTTCTGGATAATACAATTATAGCTAGACGACTCAAAAGAGTAAAGCCTTTTGAGTTAGTGTAGCTATAATAAGAGAAATAAACAGTTAGATAGACATCGCTGGATGGAATCTACATTTAAAACTAAAATAAAGCCAGAAGAAAAATTGCTCATTAGCCCTATAGGACAAGATCGCAATAGAGAAAGGGTGTGGTTTAGTGGGTAAGAATCCCACACGCAATGGCAAGCTACGGGCTCATTGTGTCTTTTGAAGATTCCATTCCAACCTACGTAAAAATAAAAAAAAAAAAATAAAAAAAAAAAACTTTGCAATAAATTAGAAATGGGTTAACCGATTTACTTAAAATTTTGTATATGTGTTCCTATTTCAGAATGGAGCTCACTCTATTAAAATACTTGGAATTTGCTAACCCATACTGATCCGACGATTATTAAAAAAAAAATTTGGAAGTATATTACGTCCAATTTTTGAAAGTATTTAAAACTTCTTTGAATTAGGGGAAAGTTTAAAAAAATTTTTTGTCGAGTGCTTTTAATCGATTGCGAAACAAAAACTTTTGCAAACAAGTTTGAACGATTATTTCTAATTTTTCTGTACGTAGTGCTTCTTGACAATTTGGTGCTCCTTGACGATAGAGTTGAGGATGGTGGGTTTCCGGCGAATAATGTTAACTGAATTAAAATTTTTTTTTTTAATATTATTTAACAATTATGAAAAGTTTGTGAAATTTGATAAATTTGTTAAAAGATTGCAAGAATAATTCTAAAAAAAGCGTTTAAAAAAAATTTCTTTATTACATTTTCAAATTAACATGTACACCATGTGTAATTTTTGTGTTAACTTTTTTCAATAACATCAACTTAAATTAAAACTCCATTGAGTGGCGGGGAAACGTTCGTCGGGTAACAGGCAGTTTACATGTATCATAGTTTACCTATATGAAATAGGTAGTTTACATGTATTATTATATCCGTTTGACTATAGGTCAAAAGGGTATATTAAATTTGACATTATGTCATTATACTATGTCAATAGTAGTTTTCTTGAATTGCCAACGTTTGAATAAAATATAGTCGATGTTTTATAAAACATTTAAAAATCAGCATTTCAACTTATATTCTGTTTTGTACTTACCTGAAAGTTCTGCTACGCTCATCCTCGTTTTTTTATGATATTTTGAGAGAAATGTAGGCTTCTTTTTTGAAAAAAACAGTTTTAAATTACTATGTATTTAAGCATAATTTCAGTGTAAAATTTAAACTGCAATTTTACACTGATATCTATTTTTAAAAAACAAAATTTGTGCAAAATTTCAAGTCAATCGGTCAAACCGTTTTGACTCGACATCCAAAAAACAAAAAAGCATAAAACGGCTCTGTAGTCGCAACCTATTTACTTATAAAAATGTGACATAGTCTATGTCACCCCCGGGTACTCAGAATTATTCCTTTAAAATTTTGTGACAATCGGACCAGTGGTTTTCACGTGAATCCTGGAAAAACAAATAAACAAACAAATTTTGTGCTTTATATATTAGATAAATTCTTATTTTAAATGCAAATTGGCATCAATTAACAAAAATTATATAAAACAGAAAAACTAATAAAAAAACAAAAAAGAATAAAAATTATTCATCAAATTTGGATACTTTTTATTGTACATAGTTATTTTTATATAACATATTCATATTATTCCCGAACCTTTTTTTTTTTCTTTTTATTTCTTTTTTAATTATTATTATTTAGTATTAGTATTAGCGTGTTAGTGTATCGTTATGTGTTATGTTAGTGTAGAATATATTTTAGTATATTATTTACCTTAGATTTTATTTTGATTTTGGTTCAATTATATAAGCAATACCTGAAAAACTGGTTAGCATTTCTTTCACTTTCTTTTTGAAAATGACAATATTATCTATTTCTTTTACAGAGGCTGGTAGTTCATTATAGAGTTTTAAGCAAATATATAGGCAACTGTTTCTTTGTTTTTCTGTTTTGAATAGTGATAAATAAAAGTTTGATTTATTTCTTGTGTTATAAGTGTGTATGTTAATATTTCTATTCAAAATAAAGCTGTGCTTGATCACATTATTAATTATTTTAAAAGCGATCATGTATAGTTACTTCTTACCGATATTTACAAAGCTGAGATACTTATCTGTATAGAGTAATCGAGAAGGATGTGTTGTAGGAAGATTATTAATTATCTGAATAGTTTTTTTATTGACCTTATACTTTGGTTCGATCTCGACCTTACGCAATCGCCGATGTATTATTATTACTGGTAACCTACAGCACAAATTTCATGAAGATAGCGTCAATGGTTCGGATACTAGAACTTGATCCTAGGTTGAGTTGTCCTGATTTTTTATTCCAAATCGTGTTTACGTAGACTGATTTCGAAACAATGACGGACGAGTAAATGCAGTATAGAGATCTCTCATTTAAATATTTTCTCAGGCTCTTTAGAATAAACACGTCGGGAGATATTTTTTTTGAAATGTAGTCTGTATGCTCGAACCATTTAAGTTTACTATCTATAACTAACGCTAGATAGTTGAAAGATTTAACAATTTCAATTCTTTAGTTGTTAAAAATAATTTCATTATTAAAAAAGGTTTTATTTTCAAAAAATATAATTTTTGTTTTGTTTGAATTCAAAATAAATCAACGTTTTAGTAGCCGGAACCTAAATCATTAGCTATTGCATCCCTTATCTCGTCTTCACTGACACAAGCATATTTTACTACCGTGTCATCTTCATAAAGCTGAACTATTCCTTTGAGCTTCAAGGAAGCAATATCATTTATATGTATTTTAAATAAATCTGGGCCTGAAATAGACGAATAGACGAATTTAAATAAATCTGAACCTGTGGAACGCCTTTACTGATCCCTTTTATGGTACTTAAATTTTTTTTCAATGGGTTCTTTCATCTAAATAAGACTTGAAATAGGTTAAATGCCGATTATTGAATTTTAACAGAGAAAGTTTGTGAAGTAGAGACACAGTCAAACGCTTTTTTCAAGTCGAGAAACACACCGGCCGTATACTTTTTTTCATCCATACTTTTCGAATTCATTTAATTCGAGGCATGCAGCTACGGTATCTGAATATTTGAGATTCAGAAAGTATGCCATTTATACTAAGAAAGTGCGATACCCTATTTTTAATTATTTTTTCACAAATTTTGAGAGAATAGTTGGAACAGAAAACGAGCGATAATTATTTGGGTCTAATTTGCGGCAATTTTTATAAATCGGTGTAACTATTGCAAATTTTAACGAGTTTGGAAAGACACCCGATTAAAATGAGTTATTAACAAAATTAGTTATTATCGGAACCAGCCGAGCAGAAAATTTACCTAAAATTTTAGTTAATTTACCTTCATGCCCGTTAGCCGCAGAATGATTTAAAGTTTATACTATTCCCTGCCGCAGAAAAGCCGCAGATACAGCAGAAAAAGAAAAATGGAATGAACAAGTCGAAAAGGCGTTGGCGACGATTAATTTAAAAATTAAACCATCACAGTTTTTACACATTAAAAATTGTAGAACTACAAAAGAAGCGTGGAAAAAATTGGAGCAAACCCATTAACCATCAGGTCCGGCCAAAAAAGTGCAACTATTCAAACAGTTAGTTGGTTTGAAAATGGCGGAATATTCTAACGTAAGTAATCAAATAAATTCTTTCTTCAGTGTGGTGGAGAAAATAAAAGAGTTAGAAATAGATATAGCAGATGAGTTCGTGACAATTTTTCTTTTAACAAGTCTGCCCAAAAGCTATAAAACTTTTGTAATTGCAATCGAGTCTAGAGATCAACTGCCAACAACAAATGCTCTCAAGACAAAAATATTAGAAAAAGGTCAAAGACGAGAAGGTGAAGCGGTAAATGACAATTCAACGGCATTCTACATTAAAAATCAGCCGACCCAACAAAAATATCGAGCCACAACGGCTGCTCAGTCAAATCACCAAAAATTCAAGTCGACGGCTGTTCAGTCAAAAAATAAAAATAGAGTAAAATGCTATAACTGTGGTAGAAGAGGTATTACGTAGCTGACTGTAGTTCAAATAAAAACTCAAAAAATATCAATTCAAATACGCATTCATTTGCTATATTGAATGCTATGTTACTACCTATATTAAATAAAAATACTTGGGTTTTGGATAGTGGTGCTACAAGTCATATATGTAGTAACAGAATTTTGTGTTTGAACATCACTGCACACAAGGAAAAAATTGATTTAGCAAACAATAACAATGTATGGTCTGAAGGAATTAGTGACGTATTACATAAAAATAAATTTGGAAATAAAAAATTTAAAAAATGTGTTATTTGTGCCATCTTTAATTACAAATTTTATTTCAATAAGCAAAGCAAGTGAAAATAATTTAGTTACCGAATTTTTAAATGATACTGCTATTATAAAAAATAAAAGAAATCAATATGTACTAGTAGCTGACAGAAAAAATAATTTGTTTGTTTATAAAAATGAGTCTAACCAAAAGCATAATTTATTTAACATGGTGAATAAAAATGAGGATTATTTACTTTGGCATGAAAGGTATGGTCATCTAAATCTAGACAGTCTAAATTTATTACACTTTAAAGCCAAAATTAGCACATTTCCATTTTCAAAATCAGAATCTCGTAGTAAACATATTTTGGAAATTATTCATAGTGATATATGTGGTCCAATGAAAGTTACTTCACTAGGTGGTGCCAGATATTTTTCACTTTTTATTGATGATTTTTTAAGGAAGATTTTTGTTTATTTATTGAAAGCGAAGAGTGAAGCTTCTTCGAACAGACAACGGATGTGAATATTTAAGTTCAGATTTTTCAAACTATGTATTTAAATGAAAATGGAATTAAACGTCAACTAACTATTCAGTATACACCACAGCAGAATGGAGTTGCGGAACGTGCTAACCGAACTATTGTTGGCCAGGTGTATGCTGATCAGTTCCGAATTACCTGAATCATTATGGGCAGAGGCTGTAAATACAGCAGTGTATATAAGGAATCTTTCACCAACAAAAATTTTGGAAAGTAAAACGCCTTATGAGGTTTGGTACAATAAAAAACCAAATGTCTCACATTTTAAAGTACTTGGATGTCGAGCCATCTCACTAGATAAACATCCAAATAAATCAAAGTTTCAACCAAAAGGTAAAGAATGTAAAATGGCTGGATATTGCAGATAATCTAAAGGCTACAGGTTATTTGATTCCAGTAGTCGCAAAATTTATAAAGGTCGTGATGTGAAATTTCTAGAAATTAAAGGTAATCATTTTACAAATTTCAACAATAATGATAGTTTTATTTTAATCCAAGAATATATAAATGCTGATTCGAAATTAAATAACGATTCCAGTAGTGGTAACTCCGATAATGATAATTTATATACAACCGATGATGATGACGTGTTTGTCGATGCTTATAATAAAAATTTTACAGATCTTACAAATGTTGCTGACACAAAAAATTACGTTGTTGATACAAATGTTACTGACACAAAAAATTTAGCTGTTGATACAATTGTTGCTGATAAAAAAAAGCTGATGTTAATACAAATGTTGCTGATATAAAAAAAGTTGCTGTTGATACAAATGCTGCTGTAAATAGTGTAGCTCATATAAAACATGATGATGTCACTGAGAATGTTAATGGTGTTAATGAAGAAAATTTTGGGCTTGATAATAATGTTACTAATGAAAAACGAAATGTTGGAAGGCCAAAGATACAACGCACAGGTTTACGAAGTAGACCACGAAAAATTCATAGATTCAATTAATATGATGAACTTGGAAGATAATAAATTGGACAATCCAAAAACAGTAAAAGAAGCAATACATGGGAATTGGTAGATTTACCCAAGAATCAACAAGTAATTAAATCGAAATGGGTTTTTAATATTAAAAGAAACAAAAAGGGTGAAGTAGAGCGCTATAAATGTGGCTAAAGGCTGTAGCCAAGTGTTTGGAATAAATAACAACGAAACTTTTTCCCCCGTCTGTAAACATTCAACAATTCGATTAATCTTAGCACTGACAGTAGAGTATGATTTCATTCTACATCAGATGGATGTAACATCCGCATATTTAAATGGTGATTTAAAAGACGAAGTTTTTATGGAACAACCTAAGTATTTTGTAGATGAAAATTTCCCAAATAAGGTTTGCAAATTGAAAAAAGGATTATATGGCCTAAAACAATCTGGGCGTGAATGGAACGAAAAATTAGACACTGTCTTAAGATGTATTGGATTGAAGCGTTGTGTTAATGATTCCTGTGTATATACTTTGAAAGATAACTATCGTAGTCGTTAACGTTGATGATATTACAATCGCTAGCTCCAGTCATAAACAACTAAATACAATTAAACATAAATTAAGCTTGGAATTCGATATTGTAGATATAGGGCATATTGACTATTTTTTGGGAATTGAAATTCGACGAGATTTCAAAAACAAAACTATTAGTATTTCTCAAAAACAACTAATTAAGAATTTATTGGAAAAGTACAATATGAGCGAGTGTCGAAAATGTTCAACACCGTTAGATCCTAGATTTAAAATGAAATGTGAAAATTCAAAATGTAAAAGAATTGATCAAAAAGTATATCAATCATTAATAGGATCATTGATTTATTTGGGAATATCGACAAGACCAGATATTTTACATTCTGTGATCGATCAAGCTTGCCCAATTTAATACTGATCCACATATCGAGCATTTTACTGCAGCAAAGCACGTCTTAAAGTATATTAATAACACTATAAATTTTGAAATTATTTTTAGAAAAACTGGTAGACCTTTACATGGGTATGTGGATGCGGACTGGGCTGGAGATTGTGCTGACAGAAAATCGTATACAGGCTTGTATTCTTTCTTTGCGGTGGACCTATTGTATGGGAATCTAAAAAAACAACAGTCGGTCGCTTTAAGCAGCACTGAAGCGGAGTACATGGCGCTCTCAATAGCATCAAAAGAATTAGTATATCTGAGAAATCTCATCACAGAAATTGGCTTTGAAAAGATTTTGGATGACGTAGCTGAACTCTTTGATGACAATATAAGTGCACAACAACTTGTTAAGATTCCTGTCTAACACGCCAGAAGTAAACACATCGACATTCGTGTTCACTATGTGAGAGAAGTTTATCAAAAGGGACTAACCAGGTTAAGCTACATTCTTACAAATGAAATGGTCTAAAAAAAACTTAAATAAATTAAAATATTCAAAATTTACAAAAATGTTAGGTATTGCACAAGAAATATAATTTACATTTTGTTTAATTAACTGTTGTATAGCTTTGAGGGAAAGTATTAGAAGCTTATAATTACTTGTAATCTATACAAATAACAATTACATTATATCACAAATCTATACTGTTAATTATTTACTTAAGAATGTATTTATTCTCTCAATTATATTCCGTTAAGTTTTTTTCTTTCTTTCACTTTCGAAACTAGTCGAATAAGAAGTAGTTCTAATAATAAAGCATCTGGTATAAGAAGTAAATTAGTTTTATTTCTAACATTAGTTTTAAACTTGATACAAAAATATCAAACTTTACAAAATCCTCCGAGCTGTTCCAGAAAGGATCATTTCCTAATGTATTGTAATCAATAATGGTTTTTGTAATATTAGCAGATCAATTTGAGGTAGAAATGTGGTCCAGACTCAAAAGCAGCATTCTATGGTCTGATAACCCTGTATCCGAGACATTTAAATTGTAGCTATATTTTGCCATATCTGTTATACAATGGTCTATAATAGTTCTTGAAAGGTTTCCTATCCTTGTGGCGTAGTCTAATAAGATGTTGTGGCATATTATATAACCATTCGAAGTGAGAATCTCACAATAATTTTTTACTTCCCTTCTATTTTTATTTAGGATATTTATGTTGAAATCGCCCAAGACTATAGAGTTTTTAAGCTGATTATTATTTTAAACTGATTAATATTATTATTTTTTTTTCTATAAAGTTTTAAAACATAATTTGTTGAGATTTATATATCGCTATAATATGCATTTCTAATTTTGGGAGCTTAACAATTAAAAAACTACAATTCTGAAGTTCCTTTTCTAAAATAAGTGAACTGCAAATATCATTTATTATATAGATTGCTGCTCCTCCATTAGCCTTCTCCCTATTAGAAAAGTACCCTGTATTCCCTGTAAAATTGTAAAATTTGTTTCCAGCTGCGTTAACCAGATCTCAGTCATTTGTGTATTTCGTGTATATATATTTCTTTATACAATTTGGACGATTTCTCTTTTTCAGAAAACATAGAACCTTTAAAAATAAATAACTATTCAAGCACTCAATATTATTCTATCAAAAATGTAAGAAATTTTAATGTACTTTTAGAAAATTTTCAAACGGTCTCGTCAGACGAAAAAAGCTGTTTTTGCAAGCATTGTTTAAAGTTTCAGAAGAAAGCAGATTTTTATTTAACGAGGAAGAGTGTAGTAGAGTAGACCGTGCCAACTCTGGGATACCCGTATGACCGTTATATAAACATTATATCATTATTATTATAAACATTAATTACTTTTGGCAAAATTTCAAAAATACCAGCTTTATTAGGTGTAGTATAATGCTCATATAAAATAAGAAGTTGTATGGCAGCCACTCGAACCCTTTGCAGTAGACCAACTAAATTTTGCAGAAACTTTGGCCATAAAACAAAACTATTTTTGACAAAATTTCAGACACGTAGCTGTAATAAGTACAGAGAAATACTCATATAAAAAAGGAAATTGTATGGCAGCCACCCGAACCCATGGACCAAAATAGCTGGATTTAAATAGTAATGACGGCTATTGCAAAAAAACGAATCAGCGCAAATTTCAAGATTCTAGCTCCTTTAGTTTTTGAGTTATCGTGCGGACGGACCGACGGACGGACGGACATACATAGCTAAACGTAATGGCAAATTTATTATACCCTTTGACTATATAGTCATACGGGTATAAAAAAGTATTCGACAGTTCATAAAAGGTTAGCTTTCTTTAAGAAACAAAATTTAATTTAAAAAAAAACATTATTTACTTAAAAAATCAAAATAAAAAGTTAAACAAAAATAAGGCAGTTTCAATTGAGTAACGAAGACAAAACATTTTTAAAAATAAATTTTGAAGAATTGGTTCGAAGGTCAAAAAAACATAGCATTAAATATTCATTTTAATTCACCTAAAGTTATAAATTTTTGAGACATGGAGTAAACCTCAATTTGTCCCATTTTAGTTCCCTTAATATATGGATCTCCATCAAACATTTAAATATGGGTCTTAACGACAAAAATATAAATGAGTTAGGCATTATATTCTCAGAAAAAGATTTAATTGAAAGGGAAGCTGTACTGGAATTCGATGAAGTAGCCATAAGAAGGGACCTATACTATAACTACGCTGACCATTAGTCCCGTATTTACCGGAACAGTTCCGTTTTTGAGTTTGCTGAACTTTGATGAGCAATTAAAAAATTAAAAAGTAATAATAATAAATAAATAAGTAATAAAGAAAGTAATAAATTATTTCAATAGTAAATTAAATCGGTACATTAACCATTATTCATTTTTAGACGAGTTGATATAAATTCGATCTGAGCAATTAATGATAGTTTTATTTTAATCCAAGAATATATAAATGCTGATTCGAAATTAAATAACGATTCCAGTAGTGGTAACTCCGATAACGATAATTTATATACAACCGATGATGATGACGTGTTTGTCGATGCTTATAATAAAAATTTTACAGATCTTACAAATGTTGCTGACACAAAAAATTACGTTGTTGATACAAATGTTACTGACACAAAAAATGTAGCTGTTGATACAATTGTTGCTGATAAAAAAAAGCTGATGTTAATACAAATGTTGCTGATATAAAAAAAGTTGCTGTTGATACAAATGCTGCTGTAAATAGTGTAGCTCATATAAAACATGATGATGTCACTGAGAATGTTAATGGTGTTAATGAAGAAAATTTTGGGCTTGATAATAATGTTACTAATGAAAAACGAAATGTTGGAAGGCCAAAGATACAACGCACAGGTTTACGAAGTAGACCACGAAAAATTCATAGATTCAATTAATATGATGAACTTGGAAGATAATAAATTGGACAATCCAAAAACAGTAAAAGAAGCATTAATAAGAAAAGATTCTGGTAAATGGTTGAATTCAATGAAGCATGAATACAACTCACTTCTCAAAAATAATACATGGGAATTGGTAGATTTACCCAAGAATCAACAAGTAATTAAATCGAAATGGGTTTTTAATATTAAAAGAAACAAAAAGGGTGAAGTAGAGCGCTATAAATGTGGCTAAAGGCTGTAGCCAAGTGTTTGGAATAAATAACAACGAAACTTTTTCCCCCGTCTGTAAATATTCAACAATTCGATTAATCTTAGCACTGACAGTAGAGTATGATTTCATTCTACATCAGATGGATGTAACATCCGCATATTTAAATGGTGATTTAAAAGACGAAGTTTTTATGGAACAACCTGAGTATTTTGTAGATGAAAATTTCCCAAATAAGGTTTGCAAATTGAAAAAAGGATTATATGGCCTAAAACAATCTGGGCGTGAATGGAACGAAAAATTAGACACTGTCTTAAGATGTATTGGATTGAAGCGTTGTGTTAATGATTCCTGTGTATATACTTTGAAAGATAACTATCGTAGTCGTTAACGTTGATGATATTACAATCGCTAGCTCCAGTCATAAACAACTAAATACAATTAAACATAAATTAAGCTTGTAATTCGATATTGTAGATAAAGGGCATATTGACTATTTTTTGGGAATTGAAATTCGACGAGATTTCAAAAACAAAACTATTAGTATTTCTCAAAAACAACTAATTAAGAATTTATTGGAAAAGTACAATATGAGCGAGTGTCGAAAATGTTCAACACCGTTAGATCCTAGATTTAAAATGAAATGTGAAAATTCAAAATGTAAAAGAATTGATCAAAAAGTATATCAATCATTAATAGGATCATTGATTTATTTGGGAATATCGACAAGACCAGATATTTTACATTCTGTGATCGATCAAGCTTGCCCAATTTAATACTGATCCACATATCGAGCATTTTACTGCAGCAAAGCACGTCTTAAAGTATATTAATAACACTATAAATTTTGAAATTATTTTTAGAAAAACTGGTAGACCTTTACATGGGTATGTGGATGCGGACTGGGCTGGAGATTGTGCTGACAGAAAATCGTATACAGGCTTGTATTCTTTCTTTGCGGTGGACCTATTGTATGGGAATCTAAAAAAACAACAGTCGGTCGCTTTAAGCAGCACTGAAGCGGAGTACATGGCGCTCTCAATAGCATCAAAAGAATTAGTATATCTGAGAAATCTCATCACAGAAATTGGCTTTGAAAAGATTTTGGGTGACGTAACTGAACTCTTTGGTGACAATATAAGTGCACAACAACTTGTTAAGATTCCTGTCTAACACGCCAGAAGTAAACACATCGACATTCGTGTTCACTATGTGAGAGAAGTTTATCAAAAGGGACTAACCAGGTTGAGCTACATTCCTACAAATGAAATGGTCTAAAAAAAACTTAAATAAATTAAAATATTCAAAATTTACAAAAATGTTAGGTATTGCACAAGAAATATAATTTACATTTTGTTTAATTAACTGTTGTATAGCTTTGAGGGAAAGTATTAGAAGCTTATAATTACTTGTAATCTATACAAATAACAATTACATTATATCACAAATCTATACTGTTAATTATTTACTTAAGAATGTATTTATTCTCTCAATTATATTCCGTTAAGTTTTTTTCTTTCTTTCACTTTCGAAACTAGTCGAATAAGAAGTAGTTCTAATAATAAAGCATCTGGTATAAGAAGTAAATTAGTTTTATTTCTAACATTAGTTTTAAACTTGATACAAAAATATCAAACTTTACAAAATCCTCCGAGCTGTTCCAGAAAGGATCATTTCCTAATGTATTGTAATCAATAATGGTTTTTGTAATATTAGCAGATCAATTTGAGGTAGAAATGTGGTCCAGACTCAAAAGCAGCATTCTATGGTCTGATAACCCTGTATCCGAGACATTTAAATTGTAGCTATATTTTGCAATATCTGTTATACAATGGTCTATAATAGTTCTTGAAAGGTTTCCTATCCTTGTGGCGTAGTCTAATAAGATGTTGTGGCATATTATATAACCATTCGAAGTGAGAATCTCACTATAATTTTTTACTTCCCTTCTATTTTTATTTAGAATATTTATGTTGAAATCGCCCAAGACTATAGAGTTTTTAAGCTGATTATTATTTTAAACTGATTAATATTATTATTTTTTTTTCTATAAAGTTTTAAAACATAATTTGTTGAGATTTATATATCGCTATAATATGCATTTCTAATTTTGAGAGCTTAACAATTAAAAAACTACAATTCTGAAGTTCCTTTTCTAAAATAAGTGAACTGCAAATATCATTTATTATATAGATTGCTGCTCCTCCATTAGCCTTCTCCCTATTAGAAAAGTACCCTGTATTCCCTGTAAAATTGTAAAATTTGTTTCCAGCTGCGTTAACCAGACCTCAGTCATTTGTGTATTTCGTGTATATATATTTCTTTATACAATTTGGACGATTTCTCTTTTTCAGAAAACATAGAACCTTTAAAAATAAATAACTATTCAAGCACTCAATATTATTCTATCAAAAATGTAAGAAATTTTAATGTACTTTTAGAAAATTTTCAAACGGTCTCGTCAGACGAAAAAAGCTGTTTTTGCAAGCATTGTTTAAAGTTTCAGAAGAAAGCAGATTTTTATTTAACGAGGAAGAGTGTAGTAGAGTAGACCGTGCCAACTCTGGGATACCCGTATGACCGTTATATAAACATTATATCATTATTATTATAAACATTAATTACTTTTGGCAAAATTTCAAAAATACCAGCTTTATTAGGTGTAGTATAATGCTCATATAAAATAAGAAGTTGTATGGCAGCCACTCGAACCCTTTGCAGTAGACCAACTAAATTTTGCAGAAACTTTGGCCATAAAACAAAACTATTTTTGACAAAATTTCAGACACGTAGCTGTAATAAGTACAGAGAAATACTCATATAAAAAAGGAAATTGTATGGCAGCCACCCGAACCCATGGACCAAAATAGCTGGATTTAAATAGTAATGACGGCTATTGCAAAAAAACGAATCAGCGCAAATTTCAAGATTCTAGCTCCTTTAGTTTTTGAGTTATCGTGCGGACGGACCGACGGACGGACGGACATACATAGCTAAACGTAATGGCAAATTTATTATACCCTTTGACTATATAGTCATACGGATATAAAAAAGTATTCGACAGTTCATAAAAGGTTAGCTTTCTTTAAGAAACAAAATTTAATTTAAAAAAAAACATTATTTACTTAAAAAATCAAAATAAAAAGTTAAACAAAAATAAAAAAAGAAAAACAGGATTTATCTTTATGTAGCATTATTAATAGGCAGTTTCAATTGAGTAACGAAGACAAAACATTTTTAAAAATAAATTTTGAAGAATTGGTTCGAAGGTCAAAAAAACGTAGCATTAAATATTCATTTTAATTCACCCAAAGTTATAAATTTTTGAGACATGGAGTAAACCTCAATTTGCCCCATTTTAGTTCCCTTAATATATGGATCTCCATCAAACATTTAAATATAGGTCTTAACGACAAAAATATAAATGAGTTAGGCATTATATTCTCAGAAAAAGATTTAATTGAAAGGGAAGCTGTACTGGAATTCGATGAAGTAGCCATTAGAAGGGACCTATACTATAACTACGCTGACCATTAGTCCCGTATTTACCGGGACAGTTCCGTTTTTGAGTTTGCTGAACTTTGATGAGCAATTAAAAAATTAAAAAGTAATAATAATAAATAATATTACTTATTATTAAAGAAAGTAATAAATTATTTCAATAGTAAATTAAGTCGGTACATTAACCATTATTCATTTTTAGACGAGTTGATATAAATTCGATCTGAGCAATTGTTTAAAAATTGTTGAAATTAAGCTACTTTTATGATGATTGAAATAATAAGAACTTGACTTGTTAAACAAATTTGTTGAAGTAAAATTGGATACCCAAAACAAAATTTGTGGAGATATACATAAAAAAGTAACTAAATAAACAAATAATGAATTAAAGTTTAAAATACAAAAAAAATAATTAAATTTAAATTATATAAAATCATTTTGTGTGTTTTAGTATAAGCTGGTATATAGAATATTTTAGGTATATAAAATATTTTAAAAGTATGTACGTCTATAACATTATATTTTAAGTTATTGTTATTGTGATAATATTTATTTATTTATTAATTTAGTATTTTAAATACTATTTAACGACAAATTTTATATAATTTTTATAAGAAATAAAATATTTTACTTTGATTTGATTATCATATTTATAGTACACAAGTGTAGGCGAGACCTTGCCAACATATGAATAAAATTTTGCACAACAAAATTATTAATTATTATAAATATACTTCACACATTAAATAATGATGGCAATACTCATAACTTTAAATTTATTATTATGCATCCCATACACGATGGGCCTGCTTTGTTGTTATGCATTCCATACACGATGTTTACAGCTTGGTATGTGTAATTACGGAATTGAATCGTGTATGGGTAAGTTGAAACCCCATTTTGAGTTGTATCGTGTATGGGCAAGTTGAACAACTTAAATGCTATTTTTTTTGTACTTTTCTTTTATTGACACGAAAGAGCGTTGAGATATTGCGATTTGAAGAAATAATAAAACTATAATTTATAAAATAACAAAGAATTAAGTAAACAACTTTAAATTATTATAAAAAAAATTAGAAAAATGTTTTAAAATATAGAAAATGTACCTACCTACACATTCATAACAAAATACAAACCGATTTTTTAAGAAAAAGCGGCAAACAAATAAGAGAACCAAAACGTTTAATTTGAATTATGAGTGTAGTATAGAAGAGTTTCACGGGCAGTCAACGTCTTTTTTGTATAAGACAAAAGTACAATTTTATTTAAATTTATTCATATTTGGTACGATTTTCTTCTTGTTCGCAGAACATAAGTTTTTTAACATTATAAACTTAACATTAATATATTTTATAACAACTTTTTATATATTAACTAATTTTAATATTGTTTATTTCATAATTGTTTAACGTACATTTTTGCTTATTATGCACATTTCTTTGTAATATAATTTAATTGAAATTAATTTAATAAAATACCTTTAAAGTCATTGTACTGACCTACATTCATAATTTTAATTGTTTTAAAGTAAGTTAAATATTTGTTGTGTCAGCTAATTTCGTTGCATAACGTATAATTATTATGGAAATAAAAATTGTATTTAAAGACGTAATTTTAAGTAAAATATAATCATTAATAAATTTGAATTCTAAACTTAAATAAGTTTTTGTTTATTTTTTGTGATTCAAACATTGGTCCTTCGAGCCGGATTCTATAGAACAAGTGTCTTTAGAATTTGAATCAAAAAGAAAAAAAACTTTAGAACAAGTGTCTTAAGCTTTTTTCATATAAATTTAATTGTAAAACTAGTGTTTACAATTATAACTATAGAAATAAAATTAATATTAAAAAAAAAGGTAATCTTGTAGAACCAGTGTCTACAGGAAGTTTTTTCTAGGTATCTGTTAATAAGCAAACAGTCACAACTAAAGGCGTTTACTTCAAGACAGTAATACAACAAAAAGGCGTTTTCATCAACGAGTCAACGAATTTACCTAAAAATCATTAAAGGTCATATCATCAAAGCAATATGGACAAACTAATCAACGCTCAAAAGGAGCTATATACAAAAATTCTAAGAGTACAGACAAACTTCAAAAAGGATTCTGTAGAAAGAAAAACAAAGGAATATATAGAAGTACGTTTAAAAATTTTAAACGAGTACTGGCAAGCTAATATCAAAAACAACGAGGACATCGAACAATTAAAAGAAAATTACCCGGATCATTTATATTTCAAAAACAAGGACTTTGAAAGTATGGGGAATTTAGTAACCGAAATAACGAGTATTTTGGAAGCTGCTTTATCAAACGCTCCTGCCAGTAATATACCGACCAAAATATCTAAGGCGCTCAATAAACAAATTGAGCTAATAAAGGCTGTAGAACGCATTTCAAACAAAGTAAGGGAAGTAATGAAGCAAGAACCGAATTTGGCTTTCATCAACCTTAACTTAAAAACTTTAGAAGAGTACTGGAACTTAATAATGAATAATCACTTGAGTCTGATAGAAAATGAGCCTATTAGCCATGATTATTTTGAGAACAACAAATTTGAATACATCGAGAATATTAACAAAGACACAGTAATTGAACTAAATACAAACCTAATGAATATATCTCCAGCTCCGGCTGCTCGAGCACATAACACCAGGCAGTTACAAGGTAATCAAGGTGTTAATGTGAATTTACCAAAAATTGATATACCAAAGTTTTCTGGAAGCTACTCCGACTGGAAATCTTTTAGAGATTTATTCATGGAAGTTATTAACAATAACACAAACATAGGCAAATCTCAAAAATTTTATTATTTAAAAGCTAACGTCGTTGGAGAACCTGCAGAGTTAATCAAACATTTTCCAGTTACAGCTGAAAATTATGACTCTGCTTGGAATATTTTAGATAAAAGGTACAATAATACAAGGATTCTTTTATCTACACAATTGAAAACTTTTCTGAATCAACCAATACTAACTAAAGAATCAGGCAGGGCTATAAAAAAACTGTATGACACCTCAAGGGAATGCTTATTGGCTATTCAGAATTTGGAGATTGATACCTCAAACTGGGATCCAATCTTAATATACTTATTGACTCAGAAATTGGACAAAGAAACTCATCGTTTATATGAACAATCATTAGTTGATTCTCGAGAAGTGCAAAATACAAAGCATTTCTTTCAATTTTTAGAAACAAATATGGTTAGAAGAGACTGACTGGGATGAACCAGTATCTAACAACATTTTGAAAGAATGGCTACAAATCAAAGAAGAACTGCACTATATATTAAAGAAAATAGAAATCTGTAGATGGATCGATTATGAAAATGACACCAAAGTTTGCCAACTTCATGGATTTTCTGATGCATCTGAAAAGGCCTACGGTGCGGCTGTATATCTCAGAACAATAACAACCGTAGGCAATATTACTGTCACACTCATCGCTTCAAAAACAAAGGTAGCACCGCTGAGATCTCAACTTTCATTACCACGTTTAGAATTAAGCGGAGCTTTATTATTAGCAAGACTAATGAAAGAAGTTAAGAATGCATTGGACATACAAAACATTGAAAATTTTGCCTGGACAGACTCAACTATTGTATTATCGTGGTTGCAAGCGGCTTCACACCGTTGGAAAACATTTGTTGGAAATCGCGTAGCGGAAGTTCAAGCTATAATTGGTCCTGAAAATTGGTACCATATAAATTCATAAAGTAATCCAGCTGATTTAGCGGCACGTGGAATTTATCCATCGAAATTAGAAAATAATAATCTTTGGTGGGAAGGTCCCACATGGTTAAAACAATATGAATTCAAGGCGTCCAAAACCCCAATAAGCAATACTAATTTAGAGATTAAAACCAAATTTGCAGTTAACATTGTTAAAACAGAAGTAGACAACTCTTTGATTGAAAAATTACTTCATAACTATTCATCCTTAACAAAATTAAAACGTGTCGTAGCTTATTGTATTCGTTTTTGTAAAAATTTAAGATGCATTCCTAAAAAACGGAAAGCCGAAACATTAACTGCTGATGAAGTAGAAAATTCGTTTATAACATTAATAAAGGTTACACAGTATCAATACTTTTATGATGAAATTGAGCAACTTTTAAAGGGTAAACCACTACATAAAACAAGCAGATTATTAAGTTTAAATCCGTTCTTAGATTCTAGTCATCTTCTCCGCTTAGGTGGAAGATTGTCTGAATCTGAACTTTCATATAAACAAAAACATCCGCTTATATTTCCCTACAAGAGTGATTTAACAAATTTAAGCATTAATCATGCACATTTGCATTCATTACATGGTGGCAACAATCAAACCCTAGAATACATTAGACAAAGATTTTGGATATTAAATGCATTAAAGGCAGTCAAGGGATGTATTCACAGATGTACGGTTTGTCATCGATTTAAAGCAACTTCGGCATCTCAACTAATGGGAAATCTTCCTAAACCTCGGGTAACTATGTCCAGGCCAGTCACAAATTGTGGTGTTGAAAACTTTTAAGGGTTACAGAGCACTTTTTGTATGCTTAAGTACCAAGGCAATACACCTAGAAGTAGTTAGTAACTTAACATCAAGTGATTTTCTTGCAGCATTTAAAAGATTTGTTAGCAGAAGAGGACCGGTTGCCAATGTGTATAGTGATAATGCCACAAATTTTTGCGGAGCCAGCAAAATTTTGAGTGATTTGTTCAAACAATCCAATTATAAAAATGAAATTATAGACTCATTAAATAGGGAAGGAATCCAATGGCATTTCATACCACCAGCATCCCCTCACTTTGGAGGTCTTTGGGAAGCTGGTGTAAAATCAACAAAATATCATATGAAGAGAATAATAAAGGACACAACATTAACTTTTGAAGAACTTACAACTTTAACTGTAAAAATTGAAGCTTGTTTAAATTCTCGTCCTTTATGTCCGTTAAATAACGATCCAGAAAACTTGGAAGTTTTAACACCTGGTCACTTTTTAATAGGAGCACCATTATTAACAGTTCCTGAGGAAAATGTGGTAAATGAGAATCCTAATATATTAACTAGATGGCAGCTGTTAGATCACTTACACCAGAAGTTTTGGAAAAGATGGTCTAAAGAATACTTGTCCAGATTGCAGCAAAGACCAAAATGGACCCAACAACAACCAAATTTAAGGGTTGGAAACATAGTGCTAATAAAGGAGGATAACTGCCCACCAACCAGATGGGCTTTGGGAAGAATTATTGAGACAAGCTGTGATGATAATGGTCTTGTTAGAGTTGCTACTTTAAAAACAAAAACTTCAATATTAAAACGCCCTATAACTAAGCTATCGCTGTTGCCAATTATAGACAACGACGATAATTTCAGCTATGATGAAACAAAAATAGAAATCCAGAAGCACTAAATTGTACTAATAATAGTATCCAAGAAATGCATGGCAATAAAGATGAAAAATCTCATTCATCCGTCAAAAGAAAGCATATGTATTCTAACAAAAAGAGCAACAATAAGAAAATTAAATCATCTACCTACAAATTAACATGTCAGAGCATATTAACAATTATTTTTAGTTTTTTCTTTACAATGGCTCTAGCAAGTAATCAATCGGAATTCTATGGGAATACTCAATTTGGAAATGAACAAGGCATTTATTTTGAAAATATTGCAAAAACAAATATCTACAATAGTGAATGGAATTTAATTGTACATTTTAATTTATCTTTGTACAAGTATCAAAACGACATGTTAGTAAAATCTATAACTTACTTAAGGGAATTATGTAACAAACTTACAGTTGACGTTGATTTCGAAGATCATTGCAAGCCGATTATTGCGCAATTGCAGCATAATTTAAAAGAATTGGAAAACGGTAATATTTTAATTTATCATCAAAATGACAAGCCTCACAAAAGCAAAAGAGCTTCATTTGGAATAATTGGAAATGTGGCACATAATCTTTTTGGAGTTTTAGATGAAGAATTTGCCGGGAAATATGAATCAACCAAATTAAGGAAAATGAGCGTCATATGGAAACATTATTTCAAAGACAAACTTACATTTCTGATTCTACTCTTAACATTATAAAACGTGAACAGTTACACGGGCATCAGCAATATTTACTTTACAAGATGATATAAACCGAACAAAGCAAGCGAAGAGATCATTCGAATTGTTCAATTCAACTGCCTTACTAATAACATTGGATCTAAGTAGTATGAGACATATGCAACAGTCAATACTTTCATTGATAACTGACACACGTCATGGACGAATTAACACGCTTTTACTAACTCCAGAACAATTAAAATCACAATTTAAAATTATACGAGAACATGTTCCAAGCAACTTAAAAATACCGGAAGATCAAAACCAACTTTTGACATTATATTCTTTAATGCAAGTAAAAACACGAGTTACTGAAAACAACGTAATTTTTGAAATAAAATTACCATTGTTAGATGCTGAGTTTTATCAGATATATCAGCTTATTTTTATTCCTATAGTTAAATCCAATAAGCTTATATATATTCAAACTTCTAGTAAATATCTATTAGTAAATGCACATCGAGATAGATATTCACCTATGGAGGAGATTGATATAAATTTATGTAAACCTTGGAAATCTGATCACCTTCTATGCAGATTTAATTCACCAATGTATGGTTTGAGATCTAATATCAGTCGCTGCGAAATGGAACTGTTATCATTAGAAATAAAATTATCTTCGTTCTGCAAGATAAAAGGTTCTTCAATAGACATAAGATATATAAAACTGCATACAAGTAATCATTGGATTTACACGTTAGATAAGAAAAATATATTTGACTTAACATGTGGTAGTCATTCAGAAAAAGTAGCTTTAAATGGAAATGGGATTCTTTGGTTAAAACCGGGCTGTACACTTACACATTCAACTATGTTCATATCATCTACTCAAAGATTTACAGGAAACATAACTTCATCTTTTTTGATAGTAGCAGAAATACCTCAAAACGTTTTAGTAAATTATTTCAATAGTACCAACAACAAGAATGGAAGTTCAAACAATTTGACAATTTTGGAGGAAGAAATAACTTCAGCTGATATTCAATCAATACATGCTAAAATAGAGGCACAAAGAGATGAAATAGCGGCAACAAGAAATATAAATACACATGATGTTCATCATTATGCAATGGCATACATAACTCTTTTATTAATAAGTGGACTCGCCATTTATGGTTTCTTTAGACGCTATAAACGAATTGTATTATCTACACCACAAATATCAATTGATGCAAAAACCAATTCAAAACCTGCAGTACCACCTACAGAGAGAAATACAGCGTCAACCACTTGTGAACATCCATTTAATTATTAATTCATTTCGGGGGGAGAATGTTCGCAGAACATAAGTTTTTTAACATTATAAACTTAACATTAATATATTTTATAACAACTTTTATATATATTAACTAATTTTAATATTGTTTATTTCATAATTGTTTAACGTACATTTTTGCTTATTATGCACATTTCTTTGTAATATAATTTAATTGAACTTAACTTAATAAAATACCTTTAAAGTCATTGTACTGACCTACATTCATAATTTTAATTGTTTTAAAGTAAGTTAAATATTTGTTGTGTCAGCTAATTTCGTTGCATAACGCATAATTATTATGGAAATAAAAATTGTATTTAAAGACGTAATTTTAAGTAAAATATAATCATTAATAAATTTGAATTCTAAACTTAAATAAGTTTTTTGTTTATTTTTTGTGATTCAAATACTTCTTATACAATAAAAACATATCATCATATAATTTATTAGTCATATTCATTAGTCACGCTTATTCCCCTACAATATGGAAAAAGGCCAAAATATTAGTTTATAAAAAGCCAGGAAAAGATCCAACAAACCCAGCTAACTACAGACCAATTAGCTTAACGCCAAATATAGGGAAAGTGTTTGAAACACTTATAAATGATAAAATAAGTGAGTTTTCAGTTAATAAAAAACTTATACCAGAGAACCAGTTTGCGTTTAGACATAAATATGGAACAATCCATGCAATCACAAAACTAACTTCTGACATCTGCTGGTACATTAATAAAAAATATGGCGTTGGTGCTTGCCTGGTAGATTTGGAAAAAGTTAAATGCACTGTATGGTTAGATGACCTAATTTACAAGCTCTTCAAATATAAATTTCCAATAAAACTTAATTACAATTATAATGAGTATGACATAAGAAAACAATTTTTTTATTAATTACAGAAACAGTAGGTCAGAGAAAATTTTTATTGTAGAAAATGGGCATTTACAAGGCACCGTAAATGCCCCAATTCTATTTTCAATTTATATTGCTGAATTACTTAAATTACTAGAGCAAATAAAGGATAATAATTATTCATAAGCTTTTGCAGATGACATAAATATATACGATGCAAATAAGACCATCGAGCAAATCAAAAAATGTTTAATATTATAGTTGATTATGCTAAAGTTTGAAAACTTAAAATAAACATAGATAAAACCAGTAATAAAAAAAAATTGGAAAACATAATAAAGCTGTATGTTTGAAATTTTGCCAAAAATAAGTAACCGGATGGTAGAATGCTAATATTACGGCCATACGGGTATCCCAGATTTGACACAGTCTACTCTACTACACTCTTCCTCAATTTTTTTCTTTTCGTTAGTATCATATTCTTGAATAATGTTACATGTACTATGTAGAGTGAAAAATGGTCTACCAATTTAATTGGTATAAATTGAGAGAATAAAAATAAAAATAAAGGGTATAAAATAGAAATAGTTACAAGTTTTTTTTTTTTCTTTATAAAAAAAATAATATAATTTTTTGTTAGTTAATAATTTTGTGATTTTTAGATATTTTGTTTTAATGGTTACATTAGTTTCTTACAACAATGGCATAAAGCTGTTAATCTTATTATTTTATAAAATATAGTTTAACTTTTGTTTATTATAATTACTATTTTCTTTTTTTTTTTTTACAGTTTCTATTAAATTTAATTTTTTTTCATTACATTTTTCATTATATTTAGATTAAAATCAATAAAATAAAAATTTAAACTTTATTTTTTTTGCACTTATACTTATGATTTCTTGACTATTTCCATAAGTTACAATTACGTACAATAACAAAAAGAAAACGCTAAAGTAGACTAATAAACTTAAGAAACTATGAATGATTATTTGAAGATAGAATATATTGTACTATTTCTTTTTTAAACAGACATATATCAGTAATTGCTTTAGTAGCACAAGGCAATTCATTAAAGGCTTTTAAACAGTTATAAAGACAATTTTTCTTTTGTTGTTCTGTTTTAAAAAGTGATAAATGGAAGTTGGTTTTGTTTCTAGTATTGTCGATCATACGGTTGAGAATGAAGTGATGTTTGATTTTATTATTAATAATTTTGAAAGCAGTGAGGAAAAGTTCCTTTTTACAAATATTCGCAAAACTTAGATATTTTTGAGTGTAAAGCAATGCAGTAGAAAATATTGTTGGTAATACATGTATTGTTTTGATGGCTTTCTTATTTAAAATATCTAATTTACTTAGTTGATATTGAGATAAACTGCTCCAAAGTGGATTTAAATACATCAAGTTAGATACAACATAGGCAGAATAAATAACATATAAAGCTTTTTCAGTTAAAAAATTGCGTAACCTTTTTATGATAAAAACGTAGGGTGTAATTTTTTTGGATACATAATCAATAATTTCGTCCCATTTTAATCTCTTATCCAATACTAAACCTAAATAGGTAAATTTATTGACAACTTCAATTGTCGAATTTCTAAATGTAAAGTTTTGAAATTTTTTGTTGTCAAATGGTTTGTTTTTGTTGGTGTTTTGAAAGTTTTTGTTGTCAAATAGTATTATTTTAGTTTTACTTATGTTAAGTGAAAGTTTATGCTTTTCTAACCATATGTTAATTGAACAAAGGTCCATATCTATTGCTCTTTTTAATTAGTTTTCACTACCTACAGCATATTTTAGTACAGCATCATCTGCGTACAATTGTAAAGATACCTGCAAGCTGAGTTTACATATATCATTAATGTAAGGTTTAAAGAGGTCGGGACCTAAGATTGTCCTTGGGGGACCCCTTTTATCACATTGTTTACATTACTAAATCTATTGTTTATTCGAACTTTCTGTTTACGATTTTGTAAATATTTTGTAATACAGGCTGCTGCTGTATTTGAGTTTTTTTCAAAACCAAATTGATTTACACTTAGAATCCCATTATCCGTCATAAAAGTTTTTAAGCGACTTTTTATGATTGTTTCAAAAATTTTAGAAAAAGTACTAAGGATCGAGATTGGCCTGTAATTGGACCGATTTGTTGCGTCTCCGCTTTTAAAAAAAAATGTAACTATTGCCGTTTTCAACGCGTATGGAAAAACTTTAGTGTGGAAAGATAAAAGTAATTGGAACTAGACGGTTTGCATACTTTTTTATAAATTTAGCTGACATTTTTGATGGCCTCATCAACTTCCTCAGGCGTGGTAGGATCAAGACTGAATGTTGTAAAAGTAGCATTGGGTGAAAATAAATCAAAATATTCATAGTCAATGGGTACGTCTGGAATTTTTAAATCATTAGTTACGTTGACAAAATAGTTATTCATAGTATTAGCTATTTCCTGTTCATTGTCGTATATTTATATTAATGGTTTTGATGGCTTGGTTATTAAAAGTTTGATTGTTATTAAATAATATTTTCTTGTACAATCCCCATAGTTTTTTGCCGTCACTAGGATTTTGCGTTATGACATTTTAGCAATAATTCTTTTTTGCGTTCAAAATTAACTTGGATACTTTTGATCTATAATGTAAATAGAAATTTTCGACACGAGTATTATTCGGGTATTTTTTTTTGAATCTTAGGAAAGAATCGCGAATTTTCATATTTTCTCGAATCTCGTCTGTCATCCAAATGGTTTTGTTGTTACTAAATTTCGGTGATCGAATTGTTTTTGTATTTACTTCTATCAATGTGGCCAGTTTATGAACTATTTCATTAAAACAATTTAAGGGTTGAATATTATTTCAAAGTTCATTTTTATCTATACTGTCTTAATCTAAAACTATTTTTTGAAAATTAATTTTTTCTTTAATTGGTTTAAAATCTATACTGATAAAAAGCATTTGGTGATCAGATAATGCAGTGCCTGAAACATGGAAATTGTATATTAATTCTAATATGTCTGAAATGAACTGATCTATGATCGACATTGTGGTATTACTTATTTTGGTAGCATATTCAGGTAAAACATTATTAAGAATTATAAATCCGATACTATGTATCAGTTTGATATAGTCTTTAATATTTGTGTCATTTTTTAATAAACTTAAATTAATATCACCAATAATAATTGATCTCTTATGTGTAAGAAGATTTTATAATTTTCCTATAAATGTATCATAATTCGTACCATGGGACCTATATATAGAAAATGTATTTAGATTATGTTTAAGTAGCTTAATTCTTAAAATATTTAAATTTTGAAATTCATCTTTATATATACAGCTGCTACTAATATTATTAACTTTGGTATGGTGTTTGTTACCACCTAAAGGAAGCGAGCTAGATATTAAAAAGTATATATATTTGTGATCAGCGTGACCTCCTTAGTCGATAAAGCCATGTCCGTCCGTCCGTAGGCACGATAACTCAAAAAATAATGGAGCTATCTTGATGAAATTTTAACTGTAGGTTACTAGGACTGAAAGTACGGCGGGGATTGCAAATTGGCGAAATCGGCCTATGGGTTCGGATTCTGGACCTTTTGATCGGTCTAAGGACTAACGAAGATATATAAAAAATCACGCTAACTCAACAACTAATGACGCTATCCCCATAAAATTTGTGTTGTAGGGTACTGGTAATAAAACTACGGCGGTGATTGCATACGGTCACCGTATTGGGCCCTATTGGAGTAGTGGGTCGGGGACCAGCCACACATTTCTGAAGAACTTGAAGAATATCTTTAAAATTAATAAAAATAGCAGCTGGAAAAAATGTAAAAGCTTTAATTTTGGCACAAGGGTGTTCTTTACTATTTCTTGTGTGTCCCCCTAATTTGGGATCGATTCGAGTGGTGGTTCAGTACCCCTCTTAGACCTTCCAAGGTTTAAAAGCTTATAAATAATATTATTAAAAATAGTAACTTAAAATTAAAATAGAACGTTCCAATTGTGTACAAGGGTTCACTAGTATTTAAAATACAGCGCGGACTGCATATGGGCGAAATCGTACCATGGTTTCGGGTTCTGGAACCCTTGAAAAGTTCAAGGGCTAACAAACATATATTTTAAAAATAGCATAACTCAAAAAATGATGCCGCTATTTTGAAGAAATTTAAACTGTAGGTTACTAGTAATGAATGTATCATGAGGATTGGTTCTGGTCGAGTTTGGTCAATGAGTTCGGATTATAATAGCTTTTGATGGATTTGAAAAATCTGAATTATTAAATATATTATGCTTTGATTAGCTTTTTATCACAAAATTTAATAATTTAAATTTTTTAACTTTTGTAATTGAATCGAAATAAATATATTTTGATTTATTTCAAGTTTTTTTGTTTTTTAATAATTTTAAATAGATAAATTAGTAAGAAAAAGTAATATTTTTGAATATAGCTGAACATAGCTGATCCACTACAATTAAGTCTAGATTTCGGAGACACATAGGACATAGGAAATATATTTTTGGCTTCGAAATTAAACTCGACCACAACCAATTCCCATGATACTTTCATTACTAGTAACCTAGAGTTTAAATTTAATCAAAATACCGGCATTATTTTTTGAGTTATGGGGTTTTTAAGATATATGTTTGTTAGTCCTTGAACTTTTTAATGGTTCCAGAACCCGAAACCATGGTACTATTTCGCCCATATGCAGTCCTGTCATACTTTCAATACTGGTTAACCCTTGTACACAATTGGAACGTTCTATCTTAATTTTAAATTACTAGTTTTATTAATTTCGATGATAAGCTTTTACACATTGGGGGTCTAAGAAAGGTACTGAACCACCACTCCAATTGATCCCAAATTAGGAGGGCACGCAAGAAATAGTAAAGAAAACCCTGGGCCAAATTTGAAGCTTCTACATTTGTTTCAAGTTACTATCTTTATTAATTTCGAAAAGATGCTTTAAGGTCCTCGGAACAGAGTGGCCGGTCCCCGACCCACTAGTCCAATGGGGCCCAAATTTCGAAGACACTTACGAAATAGGAAGGGACACCCTGATACCAAATTTTGGTAATATTATATCTTGTTTTTGTTGTGATATTACTAGTGTTCATGTTTCATAATCTATTTTACATTTATGTTTATATAGCAAATCTCTACCTAGGATACCATCTGTTGATATGTTAATATCTTTTTCAATAATATGGAAATCATGATTAATTATTTGGTCTTCTATTATTAACTCTAAATTTGTTACACCCTTAGTATAAATTTGTTTATTTGTAAAGCCATTAATCTGGCATATTTCATCATTTATTAATTCTTGATTTATAATATTGTTTTTACATATTGATATATCTGCTCCTGTATCTATTAATAGAGTCAGATCATAATCATTTTTTGTTCTTACTTTAATTAGATTTGTGAATTTATTATTGCTGTTGATGTTAATTATCTTCTTCTGTTGGATTGGCTTTGCACATTTCTTTGCATGTTGTTTACATACCACGGGTTTCTTCGGCCGGGGCCGCTGAAGTTTTCCTGGTTGTTATTATTATTGTTATTATTATTATAGTTGTTATTATTTTGTTGCATGCGATTGTTGTTATTATTAAAGTTGTTATTGCGGTAATTGTTATTGCCTCTATTATTGTAGCTGTTATTATTGTAATTATTATTGTAATGTCTTCTAAAATTGTTTTGTCTATTGAATTGACCTCTGAAATTATTTGTTCTAAAGAACATGACATTATTTTGCCGAGGGTAGTTATTGTGATCACTTTCAACAGCTATTTGAATCGCTTCTGTCAATGTTTTAGGTTTTGATGGTATAACTATCGCTCTAAATGTTTCATTTAGGCCATTTTTGAATGTATTTAAACCTAGTTGGTCATTAAGCTTTACTATTATCCCTCTATTCTCATTACCTTGTTCTGCAATTTGTAATTCATTTAATTGTGCTATGAGTGTTTCTATTTTTGTTGCAAAGACATTAATGTCTTGATTCACTTGACTTATTCTTGTTAGTTCAGTGACAATCTTTGCTTAGTTTTTATTCGATTTGAAATTTTTTGTAAAAATATCTTTTAATTTTTGTACTGTAGTTATTTCTTCTTCATTAATTAATCTATTTTTGACTTTATCTGAGAACTTGGTGGCTAAAATGAATTTTATTAATTTTGTTTTTTCAGTTTCATCTTTCAAGGTGTCAGCATATAACCCTAAGAAATTTGATAGTTGTTTTACGTCTCCTTCAAATAGTGGGACTATTTTTATTGCTGATGCTAGTTCAAAATTTGCCATTTTTTGTTCTTCTGTATTAATTTCTTCTGTTTCAATTTTAGGCTTAAGATATGTTGTAATTTGTCTTATGATTTCTTTAATTTTTAGTATAGACTCAAATTGTATATTTCCTTTTTGTTCAAAGTATTCCCAAACCTCATTAATTTCTTTATGTTTCTCTTCTATATAAGTCACAGTATAAGTTCTGGTTGGGTTCTTTTTTAATGTTCGTAGTAAGTTTTGAAGTCTTTGTATTTTCTCATAGTCCATAGATTTTCAATGTGATTTCAATTTAAAATATTTTTATTTTAGTTTTTAAATTGATTCATAAGAAAATTTTTTCAATATAATTTTTTTTTTTTTTTTTTTTTTTTTTAAATGACAGTTTAATAATTATATAATATAAGTTTAATAATTTTAATTTAAAAAAAAATCAGTTTGAATTTCCATTTATCTTGGTCTCCTGTCTGTTGATTTACTTGCTGTTATGTATTCTCTGCTTTCAGAATTGCGTGAACTGTTATTTTTTTTTTTGTTAAGTCGTTCACTACACTATATATCCAGGTAAGTGCAGGGTCGCCATGTTATAAAATTTTAGTCGTAGATTGTCAAAGTCTTTTCCTAACACTTATGATCAGCCAAATATAATTTGCCTGATGCAAAAGTTCCTTCACTTTATTAATCACAGCAGGAAGGCTCTGCTCATCCACAGGCTATAACACCTATTTGCTTTATTATTAAATATATTGGAAATAATCATGCATAATAAGAAAGCATGATTATTCTAATATGTTATATAAAATATTAAATATTTATTATATGATATTTATTTATTCTAAACAAAAGATCTGCAGGAATAAAATATATTAAACAAAAAAGATATTGTTATATTTCGAGTATGATTAACTCTGATTTTTATTTTAAAAGTACAGGGTTTATATACAATTTTTGATTCTATAGAATCCATAATAATTTTATCTAGAGCAATAAATTATTGTAATTTATTGCTTAGTTACAAAGAAATTCTATTAAAGAAAGTATCATAATATTCTTGACCTAATTCATTTCCATGTAAAGATCAATAACCAAAAATATGAATTATAAAAAAACTATATGAATCATTACCATTCGTTATATTCACAACAAATATTTAAAAATGAAATTTGATCATACTAAAACAAAATTAATATATTTGTATGTACATGCAATGCATTGCACTTGCATTCATACAAATATTAGCGAACAGATGTTCCGACTTGAAATTGTTGACCTATGTCAGCATTTTCTATCTACATTAATGTTAACTAATAATTATTAATTTTGATCGTTTACATTTGTGGAAATTATTTACTTTATTTATGTACAAAATCTTTTTATGTAATTGGTCAAGATACACTACACTAAAAACATTTTCGGATTATTTTATCATTTCAAATATATTAAAAATTCTTACTAATTTATCTATTTAAAAATGTTAAACAACAAATAAACTTGAAATAAATGGATACGTTAAATGCAATTACAAAATTAAACATTTAAAACTTATTATCCAATTCAACAAAATTTGCATCAATTACTTTCTTTTTAGGATTTTTAGGTGTAGTGCATTTATTGTTGAATGATTTATTACCCTTGATTAATTATTTCAATTTTAAATAATTTTTAAATTTATTCTCCTAATTTACTTAATTTTTAATGTTTTATATAATTTAACTTAAAGTTATTCGAAAGAAATATTAATTTGTAATAATATAAATATAAAGTTTATATAATTTGATGGTTTCTAATGTTAATTAAAACCATTAATGCTTTCATTAGCTTTTTATTCAAAAATGTAATAATCAAAATAAAAGAATTTCTAAAATACAATGATAAATTTAGAACTTTTCATAAAATTCATTTAAATATAAAAATAAATTTTACATTTTAAGTATCGTACACAATTTATTAATTAATATATGTTACCTATGGTAATAATTCAATAAAATATAGATATGATATAATAATAATTAAAAAAAAAAAAAAATTTCGTCTATTATCAAAAAAATATTTTGTTTTTAATTTATAAAATATAATAATAAATAAAATAAAGTAGAGCAATTTAAAACAAAAAATGGGATATTAGCAATCAATGATGGCTACTCGAATCTACGCCCCAAGAATTTTGACTCCAAAAAAAAATGAAAAAAGGCCCTAAAACGTGGGGCCAAAATTCATATTCCCAAAAAGAAAAATGAATTTTGACCTCAATTTAATTTTATTTTTTGGGGCCTAAATTCATATGAATTTTGGCCCCAAAAAAAAATGAATTTTGACCCCAATTTAATTTTATTTTTCCAAAACAAATAATTCCAAAAAAAAAAATTCCAAAAATCAAAATTTAATGACAAACTATTTTTTAAAAACAGTAATTTTTTACATGCATATTTCAACAAATAAAAATTTAAAAATAGAGGGGGCTGCCGCCCCCATACCCCCGCTAAACAAATTATTGAGACCCTTATTTTGAATCCAACTCTAAAATGCCCCCTAATTCAGAATCTCACGTATACAAATATATAAATATTCTGGAAAAAGCGTATAGGTAATACTGTAATTGTAGCCAACTATTTATCTTTATTTTTCACAGGCATATTTCAACAAATAGAAATTTAAAAAAAGTGGCCAAACCCCCCGCTAAACAAATTATTGAAACCCTGATTTTGAATCCAACTCTAAAATCCCTCCTAATTCAGAACCCCACATATGCACATATATAAATTTTCTGGAAAAAGCGTAAAACCCTGTTTTGAATCCAATTCTAAAATGCCTCCTTTTAGAGATTTTAGGGATTTTAGAGTTTGATTCAAAATCAAGATTTCCGCTTTTTCCAGAATATTTATATATATGTATATGTAAGATTCTGAATTAGCAGGGATTTTAGAGTTGGATTCAAAAGCAGAGTTTTACGCTTTTACCAGAATATTAATATATGTGTATATGTGGGATTCTGAATTAGGAGGGATTTTAAAGTTGGATTCAAAATCAGGATTACCGCTTTTTCCAGAATTTTTATATATGTGGGATTCTTAATTAGGAGGGATTTTAAAGTTGGATTCAAAATTAGGATTGCCGCTTTTTCCAGAATATATATATATGTGGGATTCTTAATTAGGAGGGATTTTAGAGTTGGATTCAAAAGCAGAGTTTTACGCTTATTCATATGAATTTTGGCCCCAAAAAAAAATGAATTTTTGACCCCAATTTTATTTTATTAAAAAATGAGTTTTGACCCTAAAATTTAAAAAAATTGGGGTAATTTTTCATATGAAAAAACGCCCCAATTTCATACAACATTTTGGGGCCTTTTTCATTTTTTTTTTTTGGGGCCAAAATTCCTGGGGCGTAGATTCGGGTAGCCATCAATGATAGTTGAGAAAGCAAATAAAATTGCTTTGGATATTACTAGTGAAAATACTAATACTAATGATAATAGTATTAATGTCAATACTAATAATATTAATAATAATACTATTAATAATAATAATAATAATAATAAAAATAAGAATAATACAAATAATTCTAACAATAACAATATTTATAATAATAATAATAATAACAATAACAATAATACTAAGGAAAATAAAGTGGGTATTGTAAAAAAAAGTTGAATCGAAAACAGAGGAATCTATTAAGAAATCTGCCAACGGTAAAAAAAGCAGTGCTATACTCAAATTACTAACTTTCAAAAAGAAGAAAAGTACCAATAATATATCTTGCAAAATTCAAGTTAATAATAATAGCTAAAATAATACATGTAACTCTAAAAAAGAATGTCTTATAGTAACAGATTGCGATAAGAAAGATTATCAGATTCAACATAATAATAATAGTCAAAATAATAAAACTATCAATGAAGGAGCATTCCCTGATTTTTAAAAAAAGGGTACATAGTGCCAATTCATAAAAGTGGATTTAAAGATGAAGGTAGTAATTATAGAACAATTTCCATCCTGAACTCAATATCCAAGAAAAAAAGTAATTAATATAAGGGTAAGAAATTTTATTTTAAAAACGATTGGTTTTGATCCAAATACATATGACTTCCTAGAGAACAGCGGTACAGAATCAGTAATAACAGCTACATTAGAATATATTTATGACGCACTTGATGAAGGATTTACGAAGAAAGCTTTTGATGTGGTAAATCATCGTAAACTGATTAATGTTCTAGATATATTGGGTATAAGAGGTACTAGTAATCTTTTATTAAGCAGTTACTTAACAAATAGAACTCAGTGTGCTAAAGTGAACGAAGTGCTTAGCGATGAACTTATTATAAAAACAGGTGTACCACAAGGCTCACTGCTAGGACCGCTGTTGTACCTTTTATATATAATGAATATGCTGAAAAACTATTTTATTACAAATTATAACGTTTATGCAGATGACTCTAATCATTGCTAAGGCTAGATCAGTACAAGAACTGGAAAATATACTAGGATCTAAATGCGATTTGTAATTGGCTTGATTACAATGAACTGTGCATAAACGTTAAAAAAACCAACTATTTGTTATTAAAAACACAAAGAAAAAAATAACGAAAATATTACTCTTAAAATAAGAGAAACCACTATTGAAAGAGTAGATAAGGTTAAATATCTTGGAATAATAATTGATGATAATTTGAAAAGGCACAATCATATCAAAAACGTGAAGAAAAAAGTTATGCCTATTATTATAGTAACTATAAAAAGATGTGGACGTATTTCCCAGCATGCAGCCAAGCTTATCTATAATAGTCATATACTATCAAGAATAAGATAAAATATATGTAACATCTGGTGACAATATTTATGCTACATCTCGATTTAGGGAACACAGAATATACAACATTGTTAGATTGTTTCTGGCATATTTTCGTGGCAATGATGATACATGTTATGAGGGAATGACGCAAACTAGTCTAAAAGTACTTATACACCAGGAAGGGCTGCCAAATAACAATCGTGAACTTTCAAACTCAACCTTTTGAAAGTACTTTCATAACATTATATTAGCAAGGGCTTGAGTTAAAAAAATGATAAAGAAAAAAAATGTTAAAGAAAAAAAAATCAAAACAGGTTATTAAAACAAAACAAAAATAAAATTATAAGAAGATCTTTGAAAACTATCGCAACTTAAGTAAATAATAAAGTAATAAAAATAAATAAAAATTAAAAAAAAAAAAAAATAAAAAAAAAAAAAAAAAAAAATTATTTCTTATAGTTGATGTTTACATAATATGTCAAGAAAAATAAAAAAAAATATTAACTAGATCTTGGTTCCTAATTATAATATGAATTATTTTAAATATTTTATGATCCAAACAAAAAAAAAAAAAAAAAAAAAATCAATAATTATACCTTATTATCTATTAATAAATTATACTTTAATATTGTAAAATTCTATACGACCAGATTGCTTCGGTCAAATTAAATTCTAATTGTAACATTTATGTATAATATTAATTTTTATCAATTGTTAATAAAGAAAAAAAAAAAAAAAAAAAAAAAAAAAAAAAACCTCAGGAATTTCGGGAAAGGAAGTGCTACAGGATCTAGCTTATTTCAGGAAACATTCGCAAAATAAATATTGGGAGCATCTGCTAATAATTAGAAAATCATGACAAAACTATTTGATTGGAAAACCATGACGCTGGATAAACTATTGAATATGAAAATGGTGCATTTTAATGCTATGATATAATCATGGTTGGAGAAACTTGGTTATACTCAGGAGAAGATAATACTTCAATATTTCTGGATATACAGCATCTTTTATCTCTAATAACTTGAACAGAGGAGGTGGGTATATATATAAAACAGGATTCGTTTCACCTTTATTCCAAACTTAGATCATTAAGCAATCTCTGTTGAAATTAAAACAGTACTTAAAAAACTAGGAGCGATGGTGTACAAATAAATAATAAGTCCAAACTTAAATATTCATATCTGCTGGAAAATCACTTGCGTGGACATAATTGTGTAAATATTGATGAATTGGTAGAAGCAATAAATTATTTCAAAGGCGTATGTACAAGTGTTAAAAACATACAAATTATGAAAAATTATAATGTGTTAAAAAAAGAAAATCGCAAGCAGCTGGTACAAATACTATAGAAAGATTTGGAATGTTTTGAATTCTCAGATAGTTAATCAAAAATCGGATTGCATCAAAATAAATAAAAAAATACTATAAAGTGATTAACTGCTAAATAATAGCAAAGACATAGCCAACGGCTTTAATGAGTATTTTAGTAATGTTGGAAAAAAACTAGCTGACAAAATACAAAGTAAAGAAGAAAATATTGCAAAAAATCGAATAAATGTAAGTTCCACGTTCCTGGTAAGGGGACTAATGAAAAAGAAGTGTATAATGTTATACTGGATCAGAAAGACAATTCACTTGGCTCTGATAACATTGCAGCAAAGGACAAAAGAGTAACTTACAGTGAAAATTTCATCAAGATAGCTTCATTAGTTTTTGAGTTATCGTGTCTACGGACGGACGGACGGACAATAAATTTTGTAACAATAACAAAATCAAGTAAACAAATAGTGCAACCGACTTAGAAATACCCTACACCTTTTTAGGTTCAAATTAAATGAGAAGTCGCTAAGTCACTTTAAAATCATAAAATGTTTTATTAGTTTGATCGTAAGATATAGCTAACCAAATTAACTTTATGATACTAGAAACATCTTCTTATTATTTTATCTATTCAAAAATATTAAAAATTCTTACTAATTTATCTATTTAAAAATATTAAACAACAAATAAACTTGAAATAAATGGATTTGTGAAATGCAATTATAAAATATTAATATTAAATATTTAAAACTTTTTATCCAATTCAATACAATTTTACACACAGTCAGCAATTACTTCTTTTCAGGATTTTTAGCTGTAATGAATTTACTGTTGAATGATTCAGTACCCTTAATAAATTATTTCAATTTTAAATAATTTTTAAATTTATTTTCTTAATTTTCTTATTTTTTAATGTTTTAAATAATTAAACTCAAAGTTATTCGAAAGAAATATAATTTATAATAATATAAATATAAAAGTTTATATAATTTCATGGTTTTTAATGTTAGTTAAAACCATTAATGCTTTCATTAGCTATTAATCATAAAATTTAATAATCAAAATATGCAATAAGTGTATTTCTAAAATACAATGACAAATTTAGAACGTTGCATATAATTATTCATTTAAATATAAAAATAAATTTTAAAACTTAAGTATCGTACACAATTTCTTAATTATATACTACCTACGGTAATAATTCAATAAAATATAGATATAATATAATAAAAATTAAAAAAAAAAAAAAAAAATTTCGTCCTCAATTAAAAAAACATTTTGTTTTTAATTTATAAAATATAATACATAATTTATGTTTTATAGTAAAATTCTTAGTATTTTAAAAATATAAAAGTGTAAAATTAGAAGAGAAATAGGAAATAGTGCATCAAATTGGAAGTTTCTATCTATGTTAATTTCGAATACGTGCTTTAAGGTCTTGGGTGTAGTGGGTGTGGTACGCAAACCGCTGTTCCAATTCATCCAAAATTTCACGTACACAAAACAAATAAGAAGAAACACCTGTGCCCCAAATATAAGGTTCTACCTTCTTTGGGTTCGAAATTATCAGTAATGATATATATTTAATTTGATCCAAAAAAAACGTGTCAAGGTCATAATGTCGACTGAAAAAATGTTGACTGAAAAAATGTCGATTGAGAAAATGTTGACTGAGAAAATGCCGACTGAGAAAATGTCGACTGAGAAAATTTTAACTGAAAAAATACTGTGCAGTATTTTCTAAATCGACATTTTCAACTTTATCGAAAAAAACACAAGTTTATTTAATTTTTTTAGATTAGAGGATTTAGAGGAAGGGATTAGAATTTTTATTATTATTTGGTCTAAGTAAAAAGCGACGATAATTTTATATCTGTGAAACTTTCTAAACTAGGTGTTAATTTAAGTTCTTTATCTGTTAGAATGTTTCTGGATAAGATGCCTAGTTTACTTGTAAGGATTACTTGTTCGATGTCGTCTACATGGTTCTTGAGAAGGTCGATATTATAATTGATTTGATAGATTTTTTGAAAGTATTCTAATTCATCTTCTATTTGTAATACTCTATTTCCAGTTTTTCCTTCAAATTATTTAAATATTTTGAAATTTAATTTTGTTGGTATGTGATTTTTTCAGTTAAGTTTTTAATTTGGTTATTGATTTCGTCATTAATTAGTATCAGTTTGTTGTTCTCATTTATTAAATTTTTAGTGTTGCCGGATAGTTTGTCTAATTTATTTTTTATTTCTAGTTCGTCATTATAGTCCATTGTACCAGCAATATATTTCAATCTCGTTCCCAGTCCGTTGATAAGTCCTCTTTTTATACCCTACACCTAAATAATAGGTAAAGGGGTATATTAATGGCCCTTAGAACAATTAAAAGGTTCAGAATGGGAACCCATGGGCCGATTTCGCCCATATGCAATCCGAACTCGACCAGAACCAATTCCCATGGTACTTTCAGTCCTAGTAACCTACAGTTAAAATTTCATCAAGATAACTCTATTATTTTTGAGTTATCGTGCATACGAACAAACGGACGGACGGACGGACGGACATGGCTATATCAACTTAGGAGGTCACGCTGATCACAAATATATATACTTTTCCATATCTAGCTTGCTTCCTTTAGGTGGTTACAAACACCATACCAAAGTTAATATACACCTTTACCTATTCTATAGGTGTAAGGTATAAAAACGGTATAACTCAAAAAATAATGCCGCTCTTTTGACGAAATTTAAACTCTAGGGGACTAGTAATGAAAGTACCATGGGAATTGGTTCTGGTCGAGTTCAGATTCTAAAAGCTTTTGATAGATTTGAGTCCAAACGAGTATAATTACAAAGCCAAAGAATTAATCTCCTATTTCCCGTGTGAAGATAGAAACTTTAAATTTGATACACGAGGGTTTTTTCTTATTTCCGTTTATATTTTAACACTTTTATTTTTTTCAAAGGCTAAGAATTTTACCATAAAATATATTTTGTATAATATTTTATAGATTAAGAACAAAATATTTTTTTAATAAAAGATTTAATTCCTTTTTTTTGTAATTTGTATTATATAATATATTTTATTGAATTATTACCAAAGGTGATATATAATTAAGACATTGTGTACAATACTTAGGCTATATTGAAAGGTGCTTGATGCATTTATGTAAACTTTATTTTTATATTTAAATCAATTATATGAAAAATTGTAAATTTGTAATTGTATTTTAGAAATACATTTATTCCATATTTAGCGTTTATAAGGTTTTCTAATAGGTACATAAACTAACAGTTTAAAATAATTGCAATTTTGAAAAATTTGAATTAATAAATATATTATGCTTTGATTAGCTTTATTTCAAAAAATTTAATAATTCAAATTTTTTTAATTTTTGTAATTGAATTTAAATAAATTTATTTTCATTTATTTCAAGTTTTATGTTTTTTAATATTTTTATATAGACTAGTATCGCCCTGTGCTCGAAATTCGAGCTATTTTTGCTTTTAAATTTATTTAAAAAATTAGTTTTGTGTAATCTATATTAGGCTAATTTAACACGAAAAATTATATTTTTTTTCCTATACGTAATAAAATATATTGCAACAATGTTGTCAACAATTCTTGCACTTGAAAAAAACGTTGAGTTCTGTATAAAAACGTTGTTGTATTTTTGAATTTTATTCCTATAGCTAAAGTCGCTTTAAAGAGAGTATAATGTGGTACAGTTATTACACAAAAAAAAACGATTTAAATTCTTAATATAAATATTGTTCCAATAAATTATGTTCTGATAATTTGATTATATTTCTAAACATATACATATATTTACTGAAGTGAAGTAGCCAAAATTAGAATTAATGCTGTCCATTATATAAAAAACTAAACATTTTAGTACGATTTGAATTATTTTGTATCCGTTCTGTATGTATTCTTTTCCCTAATTAAAAACTGTATGAATACATGCTTCAGTTCCTTTATAGGCATTTTTTAAATCTGAATAGAGCATGAACTGTCAAAAAAAATTCGTGTTTCTCTGAGCACGATTTAGAATCGCTAAATTAATATATATATATAAAAAATTACATATTCAGGTTAAAAAAAATATTCCCAAGTAAAATACAGTTAAATGATATTATAAGCTAACGAAATACAGGCATATGACACTATTCTACTGCACATATTTCAATGCTACCATTCTTTAATGCGGAGTAAACTATTCTTTACTACTGACAGCTACTCCAAACTGAACCAGGCTTTGAGAATGAGTAAATAATAGAAGTAGGTAATTTTCAGCAGATAACCTTAATTTAAATTTTCTCATAATGGATAGAATTTCATTTGCTAAAATTATGTTAAATCATATATTTTATTTGTAACCAATCAGCATTTTCTTCTTCCATTTTAAAGAATATTATTTATATACATATATCAGCATTAAAACTTTATTTTCAATATTTAAATATATTAAAATTGATAAACTTCTCATATGACAGATAATTTTAAAATGACAATTAATCTAATCTACTCCTGAAACAAAAATTAGCGTTCCAATTACAAACTACTCCTATCTACTCTTCATCTGCACTTTTTGCTAAAAGGAACGCATTCATTATAGGGGGTTTTTTTTTTATATCTGAGCATGAATTGTCAAAAAAAAAATCGGGTTTTTTTAACTCTGAGCGCTCAGAGCGTGTGATTCATGTTTTTTTTTAAAGACATTTTGACGTTTGTTTGAGATTTTACTTGTAAAATAAAAGACAAAATGTTTTAATTTAAATTAATTTTTCGTGTTTTTTTTATGAAATCTGAACGCTCTGAGCGTACTCTGTTCATGCTCTGCTCAGAACGTGCTCATGTTGTTTAGAGCGTGCTCAGATCTCTGCTCTGATTAAAAAAAAAAACGCCTTATATAATATTCGTTTGCTATGTCGAAGTAAAACTAAAAAAAGTTTTTTATCATGAAAAAACATTATTCGATGTTTAAAATGTAAAATAAAAATTTTTAATTATTAATTAAAATTAAACATATAAAAATATAATAAAAATCAAAAACAATATTTTTATTCTATTTATCAATTTTTAAAATTTAAAAATCCGAGGTACAGTGCAACGCGTAACGCGTATTTGGGTTGCTTTCATGTAACTTTATTTGCATAACTACTTATTTCAAAATGTTTTGACAGAAATTTTTCGCCGTACGCGTTGATTTAGGTTGGGCCCTAAGTTACAAAACATTTAAATTACAAAATATTTTTTTAAGAGATTTTATTTTTTTGTTTTTGCTTCCGTATGTTTCCTTCTGAATTAGTGAAGGTTATGAAACATATTATGGGTATTTTCAATAATTGTGAATATATATTTTTTAAGAAACAAATATTTAAAAAAAATATTATGTTTTTAAAATTTTCTATTTTTATTTTAGAACATTATCTTAGCAACTTAGGAAAAAACAATAAAACTATTTTTATACGCTTTGTCAATTTTTAATCCGAGGTACTGTACATTGCATATTTCGCTCTTATGTAAATTCATGTACCTACCTTTTCATTTCAAAATTTTTTGTTAGAAATTATGCACCATACGCGTTGATTTTGATTAGGCCCTAAGGAACAAATTATTTTAATTACAAAAAATTTTTTTAAGAAAGATTTGTCATTTTTAATTGTTTGCAAACATATTTTATAACAACATTTGTTATACATCTCTCAAACGTAATGGCAACTACAAAATATATTTCAAAAGTCGGTTATTTTATTATTATAAAAAACTTAACAAAAAGCAACAACAACGAAGTAGCAAAATAATATTTTTAGAAAAAACAAAAAAAAACATACAGTACTTTTCGCTTAAAACGACCATGAATGGACAGAATATATGCGTCGTAATAAACGAATGTCGTTTTAAAAGAATGCTGTGAATTTTGAAAAATTAGTATTAGAATTAAACATTGTAGAATATGCTAATTTTTGAGCGGACTCTTCGAACTCATTTGCTAGAATTTTACATGATGTTCCAGCTTCAAGCTTTAGTTTAGTGCTTTTTCTTTAATGAAATTTTTTTTTTGTATTTTTGATACGTTATATTTTTTTTTATATTAAAAAATAAATAAGAAAATACTAAATTCATCACGTGCCGTACGCTTTTATTTAGGTTGGGACGTACGGAACAAATAATTTTTTTTAAGAAAGATAATTTTTTTAGTTTTGCAAACATATTGTTGGTATTTTCAATTATTTTGAATATATGTTTTAAAAAAAATTATTTTAAAAAACTATTATTTTAAAATATTTTATTTTTAAAATTTAATCGTAGCAACATAAGAAAAAACAATTACAATATTTTTATACGCTTTGTCAATTTTTAAATTTTAAAACTCTGAGGTACAGTACGTCGCGTATGCTTTCATGTAAATTTATTTACATAACTCCTTATTTCATTGAATTTTTTGACAGAAACTGAACGCCGTACATGCTGAATTTGGTTGATCCATGACCATAAGTAACAAATCATTTTTCTTAAGAAATATTGTTTATCAGTAGTCGGTTTTTTATTTTACAAAAAACTTAACAAAAAGCAACAACAATATACGATTTAAAAAAAAAAATTTTTTAAACAAACGAAAACAAAGTACAGTACTTTTCGGTTATAACGACCATGATGGGACGGAAAATATTCGTCGTAATAAACGAATGCCGTTTTAAAAGAATGCTGTGAATTTTGAAAAATTAGTATAAGACTTGAACATTGTAGAATGTGCTGATTCTAGAATGGACACTTCGAACTCATTTGCTAGAATTTTATTTGATGTGTCATCCTCAAGCCTATGTATAGTGCTTTTTCTTCTAATGAAATTTTTTTTGTATTTTTGATGCGTTATTATGATTTTTTAATCACCTGAATGATAAATTAATCACCAAGCAACATAATTAGGTATAATAACTTTAAATAAAAGAAATATCAATGTAATAAAAAACTTTCATTTTTAGGAAAAATTTAATTCTTTGGAAAAAGTGTAAAGTTAATTAGAATTAAAATTGCACCGAGTTCGTTATAAACGAAAATTACCTTATAAACCAAATGTATTGCTTTCATTTCGAACAGAACTCATTTTTTTCGTTCACTTTTAAGATAAAGAAAAAACAAAAACAAAAAAAAAATTTTAAAAAATTTAAATCTCCTTGTTCATTGAATATTTGAACTAAACAAAAGAAAGAAAGATATACATAAGTCGGCGCCTATAATCTTTTGATTTAGATTTAGCTGCGAGTTACAACCGAAAATGAATTACATTTACGCTGGAAGTCGGCGCATAATATTAGAGTCATAAGCCTCAACTTTTAACAGCGTGACCGTTAAATTCAAAATTATGTCAAATTAAAGACAGTTTTTCACCTGAAAAAACGCAATATTCTTAAAAAAAAATATCATTGTCCTATGAAAACAAAAAAAACCTTTATTTTGGTTTTTGTTTCATTAAAATTGGTCAAATAGTTTACCCAGAAAAAGGACGTTAATATTTGTATGGGAAAAAATAAGCCGATTAAATATTATGATAAGTTAGCAAGAATTTGTAATATTTTTGAATAGATAAAGTAATTAGAAAATGATTTTAGTATTACAAAGTTAATTTGGTTAGCTATGTCTTACGATTAAACTAATAACAGATTTTATGGTTTTAAAATTAGTTATGGATATATGATTAAAGTTGAACCAAATAGGTGTAGGGTATTTCTAGGTTGGTTGCACCGACTGACTGTTTCTTCACTTGTTTCTTTTTTATGTGGTCTTAAGTTATTTATTTTTCTTTCCAGCGAATTTAAATTGTGAATAATAGTAGAGGACATGGTTTTCGCTAAATATGCCTTGCCATGTATTGCTTTGTTAAAATTTTTCATTATTTGTTTGTCTCCTAATTTAATTGAGACGTACCCATTGTTATTATTAATATAATGTATTTCCATCATTTAGGAGAGGCGTAGAGGGAGGATTGTTAGAGTTACGAGAAATATTTTTGTTCTTCAAGACTAGAACGGTCACCGAAATTGTTAATTAGAATTTGTTTAATTTCCAACCAAGTTGTGACATGGATGTTAATTTCTATTATTTCACGTGCTTTAGTAGTATATATATGCGGGTTCTGGCGCTGTCAGATGACGTAGTAAAATATTTGACAGTTGTGAATAATGAAATAATGAGACGTATTAGGGAATAGAATTTCAGTTGTGAATAATGAAATAATGAGACGTATTAGGGAATGGAATTTTTATAGTGGTATTATGAGAATGTGATGAGGTATTGTGTTTGGTAGGGGGTAAGGAAGGAGTAGGGGGTAAGTAGGAGTAGGTGTAGCAGCAGGGTAATAACTGCGGCGGTTGGTTTGACAAACTCCTAATCTCTATATTATAGAATTCTAGATAGGGGTTTGGTAGGATAAGGAGAGGTGCAACAGGGCAATAATTGCGGCGGTTAATAATAACGGCGGAGCATTGGCTGCGGCGGTTAATAAAATCGGCGGTTGGTATGAGAAACTCCTAATCTTTATATTATTTAATATAGAACTTGACAATTCTAAATTCGTAGTTCTAGAATTCTAGATTCGAAGATAGCTGTTGCTGTTGAGATTTCGAATTTTTTTATAGTTTTGAGAATATCCTATAGTTGTATGAATAAAGTTCAGTTTAGAGATAAGGAAAATTTAAGAAATATTTTTTTTTTTGCGGTTTTGTTTAATTAATGTTTTATATAAAAGATAAGAAATTTTATTAAAAATTTTATGTTGTTTTGCAGTAGAATGAAAGAATTGAAAGTTGAATTTTTTTGTTTTTTTTTTTTTTTTTTTGATAATAAAGTTTTTAAGTATAAAGAGCAAAAAAAGTTCTTATATTATGTATCACTTAATAATTAAAATTATTTAAATTGTAAAATAAAAATCTGAAATGACATCAGGGGATTCCTATTGTTAATTTTAAAAAGAAAAAACAAAATATATTGGTATTACAAAGTTTTTTTATTTATTTTTTAAAGTTTTTCGAGCGGCGGAGCATTGGCTGCGGCGGTTAATAAAAGCGGTGGTTGGTATGAGAAACTCCTAATCTTTATATTATTTAATATAACTAGATATACTATGCCGGTTCTAGCCCACTTTTTCCATACAAAGTTGAAATTTTTTCCGCCATCTTGGATTTTGTTAATTTGGCTAAAGTGATGACGTCACCCGTCTGACTCAAGTGATTTTTTAATGTTAGTTATCCAGTTATGGATGATCTCATTATATATATTTCTGAAAGCAAACTGAAATAAGTATATAATATATATATATATATATATATATATATATATATATAATAAATTATCATTTTTAGTAAATTTTATACCTGCTTATTATAGACACCAAATGTTTGAATAAAAAAATAAATCACACACCCCGAACCCCCACACCACGATCCCGTACCATGACTCCCCGCATGCCCGAGCACCACAACTCCTGCACCCTGACTCTAAAATAGTTCATGGTATTCATATAGTTGTTTGTACCGATTATTGAATTTTATGAGAATGATATTATGAAAATTTCGCTGACATTAAATGAGTATCCTATAGTTGAAGAGGGGAGTTTTGCAATAAAAAAATTAATTTAGTTTTTGTCGTTTTTGAATTTGTTAAAATAAAGAAAAATTTGTGATAAGCGAGCTAAATCTTGGAGTGAAAAAAAAAGAATATACTGATAAGAAATATATATAATATATATAAGTTGTAAAATAAAAATTTGAAATGACGTCAAGGAGTTCCTATTGTTAATTTAAAAAAGAAAAAACATAAAAAAATATGTTAGTATTACAACATTTTCTTTTTATTTATTATTTAACGTTTTCTGATATTTATAATTATTTTCTTTGAATTTTTATGATTTTTTAGAAATTGTTTTCGGTTTTTTTATTAATTGAGTATTTTCAGTAATTTGTATAGTTTAGTATGGGTTGTAATTAAGAATTGGAAGAGGGAAAGAGACAGATATAAAGGATTATTTATATATTTATTTTATTCATAATATGCATTAGTAAATAATACATATTATGTTAAGAACCCTTGACCTGCAAGATCTTTGGGCTACGATACTATTATTATGATATAATTAATATTATTTATTTTGTTTATATTATATATTTTATATCTTACACTATATTTGGTCACCAAGGGGATTTTGTAAAGAAAAACTCCTTATTCAGTAATTTTTTATTCAAAAGACTTAGGAGATTCCCGAAAATGTTTTGCGCCTCTTAAATTTAAGAGTTTATAAAATATTATGAATAAGATATAAAAATAGAATATTTTTATCGAAATCCAAAAACTTTTACAAACTATAATAAAATATTACATAATACTATTATGTATGCCTAATACATAAAGGTACTTTTTATTGCTTATTTTTCAAAAGGTTCTGAGCAAAGAAGAGATAGTATTAGTATGTATTGTTAATAAGATGCAAACTCGCTCTCTTAAGAATCAAAAATTTTTCCTTTTTTTAAAAATATTACGTATTAGGTTTATTACGCAAACGTTTTAGGTAAAGTTCACCAGTTCTTGAAGAATTGGAAACTAAAACCTACAATGAAGTGTTAAAAACTATTGATAGCTTAAAAAAATTTGCAACATTTAAAGAGAATCTTACAGCATTCCATTTTATAAAAAACTTAGAAACACATTTCAAAAATAATGTTTGAAAAATTGATCAAGAAAAAATACGGCAGTCAAAGTTTTCAAATTTTCTCAAAAGACTACTAATTCTTAAACTCTGGAATGGAAGTAGCATGTAATTTAAACAAATAATGTGAAAAAAATCTGTATTGAATTTATTGATTTTTTGTTTAGTTTTTTGTAGTAATTTTTATTTTCTTTTGTTATTTAGTTTTATGTTGTTTTACCATTATAATTTTACCCTTGAAAAAACGTTATTAAAAAAATTAATAAAGAATTTAAGAAAAGTTATAAAAATTTTTTTTCTATTAACCAGACAATTCCCATAAGCGGAAGAAAATTTTAGAACCGTGAGTGTCCGTTTATGAGAGCTTTCACTGTATTTTTGAAAGCAAATTGAAATAAGTATATATATAATAAATTATCATTTTTAGTAGATTTTATGCTCGCTTATTATAGGCGCCAAATGTTTCGTACTATAGAAAACATAACAAAAAAAAAAATAACAAAACAAAAAACTGATTATTGAATTTTATAAAAATGATTTTATGAAAATTTCTTTGACATTATATGATTATCCTATAGTTGAAGGGAAGGTTTACGTTTTGCGATAAAAAATTAATTTAGTTTTATGGTTTTTGAATTTGTTGAAATAAAGAAAAAATTAGTGATAAGCTAGCTAAAACTTGGACTGAAAAAAGAAATATACTGATAAGAAATATTTAAAAACGCGAATTAAAATGAAATATTTAATACCTACTAAATTTATGAATTTTGAAATTATGATGGTAAGAAAAAATATGAGCAATTAGGTTGTGAAATAATAAAAAGTTCTTATTTGTATAGTACATGACGTCAGGGGATTCCTATTGTTAATTTAAAAAAGAAAAAAACAAAAAATATATTAGTATTGCAGTGTGGTATTATGAAATTGAAATAGGGGTGGGGGGCGGTATAATGAGTAAATAAAAAAAATATAAAATCAAGTGAAATAGTTG